>BQNB010066994.1:0-34358 GCA_026074375.1 Tanacetum coccineum | reverse complement strand
TTAGACAATGTTAGCTAAAATTAAGCCATCATGTCCCCTTCTCTTGTCATATAACCGGCCATGGGATCCTATGGGGTCTCAGGCCTTTCTTTTCGTGTCGGAATCACTTAAAAGCTCATAAAACTCAACCATAAAATTGACCCCAAAGTTAATTAGCATTTTTATTCACCTTAAAAATACTTTTCCATTAACCTAGAGTATTTACATGATATATTTTCACTTTAAACCCTTCAAAACTCATTTGGACATTAATGGACGTGTTAGGACTCGTTTTTTGGCATTTCTCAAAATTCATGGGTCAAACCACCCGGAATACAAATAACACAAGAATAACCTTTAAAAAGGGACTATTATTCACAAATAATAATAAATTACTACAATTCTCAACAAAATCACCACCGTCAACACGGTACATTATCTAAATAAACTGACAAAAGTCAAATAGTCAAAGGACTAAAAATGAAATATTCGGAACACAAAAAGGGCAAATGTTACATTCTAACCCCCTTAAAAGTATTTAGTCCTCAAAATTCAGCCACTAACATCACTAAACAAACGCGGGTACTTTAATTTCATCTGATCCTCATGTTCCCATGTGAATTTAGGGCCACGTTTCGAATTCCACCGAACCTTGACGATGGCGATCCTACTACGCTTCAACTTCTTAAACTCTCTTTCTAAAATTTCCACAGGCTCTTCCACAAAATTCAACTTAGCATCAACTTGGATCTCATCCAAAGGCACTTGCAGTGTTGGATCAGCCAAACACCTCTTAAGGTTCGACACGTAGAACGTGTCATGAACACCATTCAATTCCTCAAGTAAATCTAACCTGTAGGCTACGGAGCCTACTTTTTCAATAATCTCAAACGGTCCAACAAATCTAGGTGCTAGTTTCCCTTTCTTCCCAAAGCATACCACACATTTTCAAGGCGAAACTTTGAGCAAAACATAGTCACCTACACTAAACTCTAGAGGCTTCCTCCTCTGATCAGCATAACTTTTCTGAGGATCACGCGCAGCCTTAAGTCTATCCTTAATCTGCGAGATCTAGTAGTCTCTTGCACTAACTCAGGTCTTATCAACTGACCTTCTCCAACCTTAGCCCACAAAATTGGCGAACGACACTTTCTACCATATAATGTCTAAAACGGAGCACATCTCACACTAGAATGATAACTATTGTTATACGAAAACTCAACCAATGGAAGATGAACATCCCAACTTACATCGAAGCCTAGGACACACGCTCTAAGCATGTATTCTAAAGTATGAATAGTACACTCACTCTGACCATCGGTCTGATGGTGATAAGCCGTACTCATGTCTAACCGAGTTCCTAATGCTTCTTGCATTGACTGCCAGAACCTTGATGTGAAATGAATATCACGATCCAATATGATCGAGATCAACACACCATGTCTAGCAACTATCTAATTCAAACACAATCTAGCCAATCTATCCATTTTATAATCCTCATGCATAGGTAAAAAATAAGCAGATTTAGTCAATCGGTCCACAATAACTCAGATTGTGTCATGCCCACTACTAGTCCTAGGCAACTTGGTCATAAAATCCATAGTTATTCCTTTCGATTTCCATACAGGGATCTCAGGTTACTGGAGCAAGCCAGATGGCCTTTGATGCTCAGCCTTAACCTTTAAACAAGTCAAACACTTACTAACATATTCAGTTATGTCCTTTTTCATTCCAGGCCACCAATACCTATCTCTCAAATCGTAATACATCTTATCAGCTCCTGGGTGTATAGAGTACTTCGACTTATGGGCTTCATCCATTATCAGGGTTCTTACATCACCCTTCAAAGGTACCCATATTCGATCCAGGTAGTACAAAGTCCCATCATTTCTTTGTTCTATCATATCGTCCAAACCTTTCTGCAATCCTTTAGACTCATCCACAGCCTCCCTCTAAGCCGCTAGTATCTTATCCTTTATACTCGACTGAAGGGTCATATTCATAGCTCTAACTCTCTTAAACTTTACTCTTTCCTTCCTACTTAAGGCATCAGCTACTACATTCGCCTTACTAGGATGGTAGCGAATTTCACAATCATAATCACTAAATAACTCTATCCAGCGACACTGTCGCATATTCAACTCTTTCTGACTAAAGATATGTTAAAGACTCTTATGATCCGTATAAATGACACTCTTTGTCCCATATAGATAATGTCTCTAAATATTAAGCGCAAACACGACTGCACCGAGTTCCAAATCACGGGTCGTATAATTCATCTCATTAATTTTCAACTGCCTAGATGCATAGGCGACCACCTTACCTTTTTTGCATTAACACACAGCCTAGTCCTATCCCGAACGCATCACAATATACCACAAAGTCTTTCGGTCCATCGGGGAGAGCTATAACATGCACATTACATAACTTATCCTTCAAGGTTTGAAATGCCAATTCTTGTTCCTCACCCTAATCGAAAGTCTTACATTTCTAAGTCAATATAGTAAGGGACTTAGCTATCTTAGAAAAGTTGTGAATGAACCTATGGTAATATCCAGCCAATCCTAAGGACGAACAAAACTCAGTCAAAGATCTAGGGGCTTTCTAATTCTTAACATCTTCAATCTTTCTAGGGTCTACATGAATCCCATTACCATTTATCACATGCCCAAGAAACTGCACTTCCCTTAGCCAGAATTCACGCTTAGAAAACTTAGCATACAGTTTCTCCTTCTTGAGCAGTCCCAAGACTAACCTTAAGTGTTCTACATGCTCCTCCCGAGTCTTATAGTAGATTAAGATATCGTCTATAAACACTATCACAAACTTATCAAGATAATTCCTACAAACTCTATTCATGAAATCAATAAATACCGTTGGTGCGTTAGTCAGACCAAAGGGCATTACTGTGAACTCGAAATGTCCATAACGAGTTCTAAACGCAGTCTTTGAAATGTCATCCTCATGCACTCTCAGCTGATAGTATCCAGACCTAAGATCTATCTTTTAGAAAAACCGTAACCCTTACAGTTGATCAAATAGATCATCAATCCTAGGAAGCGGATAACGATTCTTAATAGTCAACTTGTTCAATTCTCTATAGTCAATACACATTCTAAAAGAACCATCCTTTTTCTTAACGAACAATACCGGCGCTCCCTAAGGCGATGAACTTGGTCGAATGAAACCTTTTTCTTGGAGTTCCTTGAGTTGTCCCGATAACTCCTCCAATTCAGAAGGTGCCAAACGATAATGAGACTTTGCTATCGGCGTTGCTCCAGGGATTAACTCAATTTGAAACTCAATTTCCTAAACAGGCGATAATCCAGATAGGTCATTAGGGAATACCTCAGTAACATCTCTCCCTACTTCTATCTCTTTTTGTTCCTTTTCTTTAGACTTAGCACTCTTTAACTGCCTCATCTTTTCTTCTGGTTTCTCTCTTAATACTCTAAGCACCTTGCCATCCGGTAGTGGTATCCTCACTACTTTCTCATGACAGATTACTTCAGCCTTATGATTAGACAACCAATCCATATCTATAATCATATCAAAACTCCCATGACCAAATGGTATCAAATCGATGTCAAAGACATGACCCTCAATTATAACATAATGATCAATCATAACACAAGATACAAAATAGAGAAAACTACAATGCATAAACTTCAAGTTTTACGAAGACCATCAACCTCGAACAACCTCGAGTGATGTCCTAAATCACAATTAAATCCATAACCTCTTACAATAACTAATAGTCTACACAGGGGTCTATAAACCAAACTTAAAACGAAACTTCCAAATACTAAAAGCCAAACAAAATAAACAAGCAAGACTTCACATGAAAAATCCTCTCAGGATACTTCTACCTAAAGCGCTTCTAATGCGCTTCTAAGCCAAGATTCTTTTAGTTCTCTTGTCTTGAAACTTATACTCCAGCTTGATCTTCAGCGTCTTTACTTGAACAGAACCATGTAGTAGCACAGTTGGCGATTAACTTTCCCCCAATTCATGCAGCATGTCTAAAAAAGATTCTTCATTAGAACCCCTCCCTTTTGGCAAAGTTTTTGAATCAAGCGTTCCACCAAAAACGCAACATCCTATTCTTGATAATCCTGAAACTTTTAGTAGCTTGAACAATCTTCTACTTGTCATTGACTGTGCATTAACGAATATTTAGAAGTCAAACCAACTAACACGACCACTACTCTTGTCATAGGGCTTGGTGAATATTCGTCGGGGTGCATGCGAGTAATCAACCATCAATTCTTCTCACGAAGCAGTATACTTCATAAAAAATAAAAATAGAAAGCCAATGCTAAGTAAAGTATATACACCACTTCCCCTTGAATTGACATGGTAACATCAAAGTCAACTAAGTCCCGGATGTACACATTTTCCCCCATGATGGTTGCGAACTCTCGGAAGCATCATTGTCGTGTACGCACATATACTCGAGAAGTTCTTGTCTTAAGCACAAATCTTGAAATCCAAACAAAGCATTACCCTCTTGTCTTCAGAAACCGTAGAGGAGATGAAGCAAGAATTAAGAAAACTTGTATAATCAAGGTCTTGTATATGAGTGTTGTTGAAGAACTTTGAAATTTTGCTTAGACTGTAAAGTACCATTGTCTTGGAATAGCACAATAATATTCCGTGAGAATTGTTGATTACATCTCAACCTTTAAACTCTCTGGCTAACTTACCAATCTCGTATTCTGTCGGCTATTGTTGTGATCACTTGGTAAAGTAAACCTGATATACCAAACTTAAAAATGAAGTAAAATCTCCCAAATTTGTTACTTAAGCTTGCACTGTTGTTGATTGAAGAACGGTGCAAGATTAAATCTTTAATAGTCTATACCAACCAATAAAGTATAAGAATACTAACACCTCTTGAAATTATCCCATCGTCTTCTGCATTGACACTGAGTACTAACAATGTAACTCCTTAAGTGAAAGTTACTAGGTTTGCAACCAACCAGCCCAGACTCTGGTTAACTAGATAATTCAAGTCTCAATCATAAGCTGTATAACATTCAAGCAAGTCATCAATCTATAGATTGGGTTTAAAGAAAAGGGGTAGAAAATAGAAGGAAGTCTCGATGATGAAATATAGAGCGCCTTCGTGAAACCCACTTCAAACTCAAATAAGGGAAAGCCAAATTCAAACATCCGTGATACTTGTCATCGTTATCTGAATCTTTAGCCGTTTTTCGTTTAAGTGAATCTTTTCAGGATCGTTTTGGCATTAAGTGTTGTGTTTGCTTTGGTGTTTATGTTTTGATTTGTCTTGATGATCCAATAATTCCCAAATTCATCACATCCCTAAGTCCGAAATTAGGTTTTCAAACCTAAAAATTCCATAAACATTGTCATAGGTCGCTTGGCAGCAACAATTTTATACATATTTTCGCTTGAGAAACAGACCTTCATATTTCGCTGAAATCTACACATTTCGCTGTATAAGGAAATTACACCATTTCGCTTGTTTAAGAAACATTTTCGCTTGTTGAGAAGAAATGCGACATTTCGCTTGACATATTCCTCCTTGCACAGGTCGTATCGCTTAAAATCGTTCCCAACAGTTTCGCTAAAGGGAAATTTTGACCTATTTCGCTCGAAATGGATGACTTGAACCTGCATATTTCGCTTAATAATACAATATTTCGCTCCTTTCCAAGAAATATTTCGCGTCCCTTCAAATAGCTTTTGCTGCCTTCAAAACACATTTAGCTCCTTCATCAGAATGTTTTGCTGCCCTTCAGAACATGTTCGCTGTCTTTCAAAAAACCAAATTATTTTTGATCCAAAAACGTGTTTTGATACCCAAATAAGTTGCTAGTACATATAATACTAACAAAAGTAAAGTTATCGTCACGAACAAAACACGTTTTAGATCAAAAAGTAAGACCAAAAAAGGTGCGTTCGTTTATTTCTTACCAAAAAAAACCACGAACACCTCTGATTCAGCAAACAACGATCACGATATGCTCCTAGGCTCTGATGCCAATTGTTAACAATAAGATTTCACTAAAGACTATATTTTTATTGAACTAAAGACAATTAGGAGTCGGGGATGATAGACATGAAGTAGCCATTTTATTAGAGAGAAAAGGAAGAGTTAATTGTTTTCTAGAGAAGAAACAACACATACTATATGAGACAAATGTTCAGCCTCACGCCCTCATGAATATGGGAGGGTATTATAGTCCTAGTGACACCTAACCTATTGTAACTGTCATTATTTAGTCCCTTAGTGTCACACTAAAACTAAACCTATTGTAAAGTCCCAATATGTCACCAAATTTAAGGCTAACACTTCTCATGGCAAATTATTTTAGCCTTGTTATCAGACAACCAGTCTATACCTATAATCACTTCAAAACTCCCATGTCCAAAAGGTATCAAATCGATGTCAAAGACATGACCCTCGATTTCCAGTTTGCAACCCTTAATAACTTTATCAATCTTTACTAGCTGACCGCTAGCTATCTTAATCTCATATCTGAAACCTAATCACTGGTTCCTAAGCCCAACAGAGGTATAAAAAGTATAGAAACAAAGGACTATAGTCTCACCTAAGAGTCCATAAAGGGTATGGCAAAATGAATGTTTCAAAGTAAACTACCCGTCACGAATGTTTGGATCTTGGCAAGCTTCCTCTGCTCCCACACTCATAACATGCCCTAACAGTTAGGTTTCTAGCATTGATAGGATTCACATTCCTCAGCACACCTCTATAATCGCCCTTCCAAATGTCATACGTTTTACAGTTTGAACATGTGGCGACAATGTCCACCGGTACATGGTAGAGTTGTAGGTGGGTGCACTTGGCCAATACTCTATTCTTACTTCTACAGAGTTTATAGTGGTAGCAAAAAATATTCCCTGTCCTAGTCCTCTTATTATCATACCTTCTAACGCCAGCTTTGCTAGTTCCCTCCACATTTCCTCTTTTCTCAGTTTCTAATTGTTCCATTTCTCACGAGATTCACCTCATCCAGACATGCACTAGAATTCTACATCTGCCTTTTGCAAGTCTTTTTGCTCCGTTGCTACCACC
Organism: Tanacetum coccineum; assembly: GCA_026074375.1. Taxonomy (NCBI): domain Eukaryota; kingdom Viridiplantae; phylum Streptophyta; class Magnoliopsida; order Asterales; family Asteraceae; genus Tanacetum; species Tanacetum coccineum. The sequence goes on along the minus strand of BQNB010066994.1, from coordinate 27,313 downwards.
ATGCGCGGATTTGTGAGCAAGGCCTATATATACGCCTCAATCATCCTACTCTCAGAGTTACCTAAATGTGAACTAACATAGCCAACTCATGGAAACCTCTGCGTATACCAGCCAGGCCAGCCCCGACCATTGCGTGATTCCACAACTCGGATTCCAACTTGTTCATCACAATGACTAGACAAAACCTTGTATCATCATAAACTTAAAGTCATTCCATGATATTACTAACAATACTCCGCTTAGCGTGCGGCAACAGAGAGTTCCACCTAAACCACCACGTTAAAGCCTTTCTCCAACAAAATGAACAGCAGTGTATTTCACTTTTTGGTCATTACTACAACCACTCATAACATGCACATATTTCATTTTCTCATTCCAACGAATAAGAACTACAACACATCCTTTACCAATCAATTCCTTTAGGGTTACAAGCTAACACTCCTTATAATGACACCCTACCGTTGCCATTTACTATCACATTCCCAATGTTCCCTAAACATTCTCATAACACATACTATTCTGATTTCAACATTCCCTCAGTTACTAACCTGAGACAACACAGCGGTAAAGGTTCTGCAATTGTTGGGCAATGATACGTAGAGATGTTGGGTGAACCCCCATCGGCTTTCTCTCATACCCAATGACTGTAACTTCCCTTTTCACACCCAATTAGCTCCCATACCCTGGTCAATTACTGACCATGTTCATTCAACAACACGCACATCAATACCTTCCCAAGGTCTCTACCCCTTCCACCTCTACTACCCGTTCACCCGTTCCACCTTCTAATGATTTCGGACAGCATGTCGGCCCAGCACTTTCGGCTCATCCTTGGCGTCATATCTAGTACAGGGAGAACATGGGCAAACGTTAGCAATGGGAAACTACGCGACACAATACATAATATCTTACTATAAACATACTCAAATATACACGCAACACACCCTACGATGTCACAACGTATCTGTGTGAACAACAATACCAAGTATGAGTGAGTTGTGATACGCTTATAATTACGTTGGTCACCGTACTTATATTCACATCCTTTCCCATTCATATTCAATATTGAGCCCACCCATTTCAATCACTGACATAACTAAGGCACCAAACCATGAATACACAAAGGCACACAAAAGTGGAACACCGCGCACATAGATCCTAATAATGCACAACACGAAGGATCTTAGTTATAGTCTAGGTCCAATCCTCCATATCTATCTAACCTGGCTCTAATTACCAGATCTGTCACACCCCACAATGCCGAAAACTCAGGAATGCAACATAATGATCAATCATAACACAAGATACAAAATAGAGAAAACTACATTGCATAAACTCCAAGTGCTATAAAGATCATCAACCTTGAACAACTCAAGTGATGTCCCAAATCACAACTAAAATCCACAATCTCTACAATTAATTCCAATGCCCTCTAGACCAGAACCAAAATCCAAACTTATATTCCATAAATCCAAAAGCTAGAATCAAAATAACAAACAAACAAACTTTAAAACAAATTCCACTCGGATACATCTAAAGTCTGCTATCGAATCACCAAACATTCCTCTCACTTAACCTGAAAATATACTCTAAAACGTCAACAATAATGTTTGACTCGTAGTTAAAAATACCTTAAACCCAAAAAGCTGTGCCGAATACTTCAACAGTGAACAATATGCTATACTGACAGTGAATATATGCAAAACTCTAGCTCTCCGCTAACAGTCAATAACCATATGTCACTAAGCACCTAAAGGCCTACCACTGGAGCACTAAAATTAGAAGGACCAACACAACCTGTAGGTGTTACCAATCCACACTAATTATCATACAAATACTGGGTAGAGGCATACCCATCCGAATCCCATAATTCTCATAAAACACTGGGTAGGCATACCCATCTGATCCAAACAATCAGCATCCTACATAAAATTCACATAGCAGTCAAAATACATAACATGTCCCAAAAACAAACCACATATCGCACAGATCAATTCAAAACATTTAAAAACACTTTTGAGTATCATTTTCCCCAACGGAAAAACAGTAAAAATGGGAATTCATGGGTTAAGTCAGTATGTGGGGTGGGTTCTACGAGAACTCTCACAAGCCAATCCTAAGCTACCCGCAAACGACCTATCCAGTTAATGTCCCATTTAATCATACACATCTAAACAATCTTACGTTTGATGCAATGAGTTTAGAACAGCGTTTGTACATATTACCCAAAACATTTTTTATAGTGGTGTATGAGTGACCGACTTACTCCACAATCATATCAATCTCATTCTCCGATAATACATACTTATACTATTTAGTGTAAATAGATAAGTAATATAATAAATATTTATAATAATTAATTATAAATATATCTCGACAATCCATTCGGGTACAACTTTAGTACACTTCAAAAATAATTATTATACGGTTGAAAAATGACACAACCCCGACCAAGTGGCGAAACTCGGAATGCAACATACGATCAATCATAACACAATATACAAAATAGAGAAAACTAAAATGCATAAACTTCCAACTGCTATAAGACTATCAACCTTAAAACAAACTCAAAGTGATGTGTCCCAAATCGCAACTAAAATCCAAAATCTCTTACAATTATTTATGCCCACACAGGGGACCATAATCCAAACCTAATCCAAAATATCCAAATACTAGAGTCAAACAACAAGCATGCAAGACTTCAAACAAAATTCCACTCGGGATACTTCTAAGTCTGCTATCAATCACCAAACTACTATTCTTTCACTTCACCTGAAAATGATACTCGAAAATGTCAATAATAATGTTGGTGATCTCATAGGTTTGACCTTAAACCCAAATGCTGTGCCAATATTTCAATAGTGGACAATAGTGCTATATGACAATGAATATATGCAAACAACCTTAGCATTACCGCTAATCAATAACCATATGTCCTCTTTACTGATAAATACTCACCTAAAGGGCCTACCAGCTGGAAGCACGAAAAATTAAGAACATACCACAACACAAACCTGGGTAGCGTACCATCCTACCGCTCCAATAATCACGAACACAACTGGGTTAGGCGTACCCATCCTATCCAATAATTGATCACAAATACTGGGTTGGCGTACACCAACCCCATAGTCCGATCCAAACAATCATGCACACATAATCTTCACATAGCAGTCATAAGCACATAACTTGTCCCAAAAACAAAACCACATTTCGCACTAATCAATTCAAAACATTTCAAAATACATTTGAGTATCATTTTCCCCCAATGGAAAAACCAGTAAAAAGTGGGGCTACGAGAACTCACCTCAAGCAAGCTTTAGCTAACCCAACTCATCACACAAATAAATGCCAACCCGTACATGCCCGCACAACGACCTACGTCAATGATGTCTAATTTAATCATCCAATTCCAAAACAACTTCACGTTTCAAGCTTAAAGATAGACGCCTATTGTACAATTACCAAAAACAATTTAGTGGTGTGATGGTTGACGACTTAAATCCACAATCATATCAGTCTCATTCCTCGATAATACATACTTATACTATTTAGCGTAAATAAATAAGTAAAATAATAAATATTTATAATTATTAATTATAAATATATCTTGACAAGTCTATTCGGTACACCTTAGTCACTTCAAAATAATCATTATACGGTTGAAAATGAAACGTTTACTCATAATAAACACTTTAGAGAAGTTTCGAAAAAAATTATATTTTTTGTCTTTTAGTGAATTTAGATAAATAAATAAAATAAAAAATAAATATTATTTAAATTAATTTAAAATCAAAAATCATGTTTTAAGAATTTTCTAGTATAAACTTTTTAAACGAAATTCTGGACATTACTCTACGTTTTATAAAACGTTGTTCGCAAGGTTACAAACATTATTTCAACGCAACAATTTTTCACAAATTTGACACTTTTCGACCAAATTCCAAATCTCAATCTTATCACTTACCAACACTCTTTGTTCTCCAAAATATCATTCAATATCACTTCGTAAATACATTTTCACTTTCAAAAGTCCGACAAAGTTTTCATAACTACTAAATATCACTTATTGGGCCTTAAGGCCCAACAATAGTCCATTATGACATTTATAAGTCCAAAATACGATCAAAGTCCAAAACCAAGGTCCATTTATATATATATAGTATAATTACTTAATATTAAAAATAAACCGAACCAACATATAATCACTCCATAAAGCTGCGGCTCAATTAGACTTATTGGGCCGTGAGTCCATAAACTCCAAAATACGTATATTAAGCTTTAAAATAAGCTAATAAGCTACGTATCGTATTTGGTTACTACCATAAGCCTCAAAAATAATCCACAACATACGCCATAACACAAAAATAATCAAAAATCACTTCCCTAGTGACTTTGACAAATGACGTGGCATATAAGCCCCAAATAAGCCAAGAAATAGCTTAAAAATAAGCCCGAATAAGCTATACAAGCTACTATAAAAAAATAAAGCATTCTAGCATCATATATTATTCAACCATACACGGCACGACATCAAACTTAACATAACCCCTCTCTTTTCCTTTTTATCATACACGAACCAAACACCCCTTATTTTATCCGTTTCGCTTCCAAAAATCGATTTTCACAACGATCAACTTGTACAACTAACATCTATGCATCAAAATAAACCCAAAAGGACAAACAAAAAAAAAAAGAAATTTAATTAGAAAACTTTACAAAAGAAAATCTTCAAATTTTGTAGATTTTGACACGAACCGGACAACCCAAACATTGTTTAAATGAATACCCAAACACTCTTATCAACCCGAGAGTAACACGTTCTGATGAATCAAAGTTAGAAAACTATGGTGGTTTTGTGGTGTTATAGTGCACAAACCACAAGCACACACACAGTGTGTGATGTTATAATTTTTGTAAATTAAAATGAATATGATCAAAGTTTTCTTGTAAATGTAATATGATGTGCACACCTGGGAAAGCTTTGCTTAAAAAAAGGCCTCCTTGTCCCTTAACTTACATGACCGCCATGGCAAACCTATGGGTTCTGGAGACATCTTTCATTTCCGTGTCGAAATCGCTTAAAGCTCGTAAAACCTCAACTGTAAAATTTACCCCAAATTTCATTAGCATTTTTATAATTCCACTTTATAAAATACTTTTCCATTAAACTAGAGTATTCACAGTCGGCATACTTTCATTTTACCAACCTTCAAACATATTGGACACTAACGACGTGTCAGGCTTGTTTTCGACATTTCTCAAATTCACAAGTCAACCACCCCGAGAATATCATATAGCCCAACAAAAAATACCTTCCAAAGGGATTATTTAAACACAATAAAGCACAATTTCCTCACACATCTCTAAAATAATCACCGTCAACACGTACACAAAATCAGAATAAAACAGACAAAAATCAAATATAAAAAGCCTATAAAATGAAATATTCAACACAAAAAGGGGCACAAAAGTTACAAAAATGAAACGTTTACTCATAATAAATTAGTCACTGTGAAAATAATCATATTAGAGTTGAAAATGGAATGTTTTCGTCATTTAGTGAATTTATTAAATAAATAAAATAATATTTTATTACTTAAAATTCAAAAATGATGTTTTAGGTAAAATTTCTAAGTATAAACTTTTTACGAAATTTCGATATGACCCGTACGCTCATACAACGCTTTCCAAGGTTTTTAACCTTTATTTCAACACTTTTTATCAATTCGACACTTTTCGATAAAAATTTTCCAAAATCTCAATCTTTAACGTTTACTAAAATGTTTTCCCAAAATATCGTTCAATACCACTTCGTAAATACATTTTCACTTTCAAAAGTCCGTTAAAACTCTTATAACGACTAAATATCGCTTATTGGGCTTTAAGGCCCAACAAGGGTCCATTAAGATATTTATAAGTCCAAAATACGATCCAAGTCCAAAACCAAGGTCCATGTATATACATAAGCTCATACTAATAAGTAAAAAATAATTCGGACCACAATAAGCCTTCCCATTAAGCCACAACTTAAATAGGCTTATTGGGCCGTGAGTCCATAAGCTCCACAATACATATATTAAGCTTGAAAATAAGCTAATAAGCTACGTATCGCATTTGGTTACCACCATAAGTTATAAAAATAGTCCATAAACATACGCCATATCACAAAATAGTCAAAAATCACTTCCCTTGTGATTTTGAAAAAGGACGTGGCATTTAAGCCCAAAATAAGCCAAGCAATAGCTTAAAAATAAGCCCGAAATAAGCTATACAAGCTACTATAAAAAATAAGCTATCTAGCAACATATGTTATTCAACCATCACGACCATAACATCAAAACTACAAAAACCCCTCCTTTTCTTTTTAAGTCCGACGAACCAAACACCCCTTTATATATCTGTTTCGCGTCCAAAAATCGATTTTTACAACGATCAACTTGTACAACTAACATCTATGCATCAATATAAACTCAAAAGGACAAACGAAACTTAAATTTAAAAACTTACAAGAAAATCTTTAAAAATGTAGATTTCGACACGAATCGGACAACTCAAACGTTGTTTAAATGAATACCCAAATACTCGTATCAACCCGGAATATCACGTTCTCGATCAAAGTTGGAAAATTTATGGTGTTTGTGGTGGTTTAGGTGGCAGACGAATAAAGCACACACACACACTTGTGTGTGTTTTATTTTTTTGTAAATGAAAAAGGATTATGATGAAATGGAGAGTGGAAAGCATCTTATGTACAAATTCTAGACAAGGTTAGCTAAAATTAAGCCATCATGTCCCCTTCTCTTGTCATATAACCGGCCATGGGATCCTATGGGGTCTCGGGCCTTTCTTTTCGTGTCGAAATCACTTAAAAGCTCGTAAAACTCAACCCTTAAAATTTACCCCAAAGTTAATTAGCATTTTATTCACATTAAAAATACTTTTCCATTAGCCTAGAGTATTTACACTACATATTTTCACTTTAAACCCTTCAAAACTCATTCGAACATTAACGGACGTGTCAGGACTCGTTTTTTGACATTTCTCAAAATTCACGTGTCAAACTACCCAGAATGCAAATAACACAATAATAACCTTTAAAAAGGACAACTATTCACAAATAATCATAAATTACCACAATTTTCAACAAAATCACCACCGTCAACACGGTACATTATCTAAATAAACTGACAAAAGTCAAATAGTCAAAGGACTAAAAATAAAATATTCAAAACACAAAAAGGGCAAATGTTACACACTATATATAAAAATGTCAGTAAAATCCATTTTCTTTGACCACAACACTACCGATGTTGTCAAGAAACAATATGGAAAAGTTGTGAAATCCACTTTTAAAATTAAGACCCGCAATTATTTAAATCGCTTTTAATTAAAACTCACGATTATGTCCTCACCGACATCGCTAGCATATTCTTTTGGCAGTTCTATTTAAGCAACGACTAGCATTTGTGTGTATACACTTTTTGCTTTTTAGCAATTCTCGTTCCAACTTAACAAAAAATTAAGTGAAAAAAACTGGACACATGATGAATCAGCCATTCTCAGCTTTGTCAAAAGCGTTGGATTTGTGCTTTGGTGAAAATCTGAATCCAACAGTGGTCGGAGATATTGGGCTCAGCCAGAGATCTATGTTTAACAACTTTCGGATCTAACTAATTTTCAGATCTAGTTGTGTTTGTTAGGGTTTTTATTTTTTGTAAATATTAAGGATTCTTGGATTTTTGTTTGAAAAATTAAAAAAATTTGCTAAAGGGTTAGTGTTTGGTGTGTGGGGGGGGGGGGGTTGGGTTTGGAAGGGCTATGGTCGCAGTTGGGGAGGTATAGGTGCGAGTGGCTAGGGGTTTAGGTAGGTAGTGGTGGGGGGTTTAGGTGGCGGGTATGGTAGTGGGGTTTGTGATGATTAGTGCCAATAGTATCGGCTAGGGACGATTAGTGCCACAAACTACAAACCACAAGGATGATTTTTGCAATTTACTCTTATTATTATTATTATTATTATTTTGTTTGTTTATTATTATAAACATCACTTTTATTAGAAAATCACAGGATTTACAAAAATTTAGTGAGAAGCCGAGATACTATTTGTTGTTTTTTCGTAGGATATTTAAGTCAGTCAATTTGCCATTGTTGTTGTGATTCTTGAGGTTGATGGGTGATGAGAAAAGGTAGTGGTGATGGTCAGGATTTGGATTTAATGATGGTGGTTGTTTTTTTTCGTAGGATTTGGGTGTGGTAAAAAGGGGTGCAACTGAAGTGGGTCTGTTGGCGGTGGTGAGTTTTGATGGTGTTGGAGAGATCCCGATGGTGATGGTGGTGGTGGTGGGTAGGGTGTTTGGTCGAGAGATGAGAGGTTTTGATTTATTAAAATGATAAATAAAAAATGTCCCCCCCCCCTTTATTTAAAAGAAAATAACCTATAACAAAACAGAAACGTAGGAGTATTTTAGTATTTTAGTTCGACCAAGAACAAAAGTGAAATTCAAACCTTCATAATACGGGACCTTCCTTTTTTGCACTTTCAAAATGCTCGTATGACCTCAATTTCTGCATTTTGAGTCCAAACACCATTAGGCCATTTTTTGCATTCTCCCCCTCTTATGATTAATTACTTAATATAAACCCTAACAAAATCAACAAAAAACTTAACCCTAGTTACTAAGAAGGGTTTCAGTCGTAGAATAGCAACAATTTTTTCCAAATGTATCGATTTGGTATGTGTACTCTTTAAAAGTTGTACAATAGCAACAAACTTTCATATATGTTCCATTTAGCACATTTTGATGACGTGTCATAGTTGAAAGACTGACACGTGGCATCATTTGTAACGTGACACATCATTAAAATGTACAAATTAGAAAACTTATGAAAGTTCATTACTACTGTATAACTTTTCAAAAGTACACATACGAAATCGGTATATTTGAAAAAGTTCATTGTTATTCTACGACTAAAACCCTACTAAAAATTATCATCATCTTTCAATATAGAGTCAATAAAAAAGTATAAATACAAATTAGACCAATGAACATATTATATTAAATATTTTATTACGAGCCGGAGTAGCTAAGAAAAATTTGTGGTTAAAGGTGGCTCAGATTATCTTCAATGTGTAGTTTTATTTTTTTTGTCATCGAACTATATTATCAGGCGCAGGAGAGCAGTATTATTTAAGATATTCTATCGTGTTATTTCAAGCATAACTCTCTCAGATCGCGCTCTCTACTCTAGTATATAAATTCCCCTCCCCGGGGGGTTTTAAATCTAGATTTTTAATGAAAGTACAATACTAACCGATTAGATTTGACTACTGAAATGGAAGAGTTACTTAATTTGATTACATAATTTTTTAATGAACTTTTACTCTTGTATTACCCGAAATGATAAGTAATATAGACAAAGAACCACTATAATGAAGTTGTCGATTTTGATTGTATGCTGTCAATATCATATATTTTGCATCAAGTATTATATAACACAAACAAAAATATTAAAGATCAAAGTAGCAAAAAAAAAGACTTTAAAAAGTCAAATGAGAACAATAAAAGTGTGACGAAGGAGTATAACATTTTGTGTCAAACATGTTATAAACAAGCAAGATTATCGCGCGTTGCTGCGGGCGTTAATTTTTTGCGCGTTGTTGCGTGACACAAATATTTTTTTTTGTATTTTGTGTGGGTTTATTTTTTCGGTCTTTATAGCATTTTTTTTTCTTGTGCTAATTTATTTTCACGGTCTCATGTTTAATAGTTTGGTTTTTTTTATATGGGCTTATGTGTTGGGCCTCATGTTTAAATGTTTGTTTTTTTTTACTTACCGTACGCCGATTTTTTATTGCGTCGTTTATTTTTAAAGTTATTAGCTACTTTAGTGTTTTTTTTAATTCAACATTTTTTATAGAAGCGTACGTATGTCAGAAGCATTACAATACTTGGCTCGTTTTGTTCTCAATTCGAATATCTTTCCGGTGGTGTTTTAAAGTTTATTACATAAAAAAGTCGTAAATAGTTAAAAGAGTGGGAATGTGCCCGCACGTTGCAACGGGGCGTTTTTTTTATATTGCCTACTTGTATGTTTTATGTTATTATACTCGCGCCATAAACGTTGACTAATTAAAAATGAGGAAAAAAAGTAAATGGGCCAGCCCAAGGCGGGCCATAATTTTTTCCGAATTGATTTTGAACGATTATTGATTAGGAATGTGCCCGTGCGTTGCAACATGGCTCACTTGCATTCGATGTTTTTTTTATATTGCCTACTTGTATGTTCCCCGTTATTATACGCGTGTTTTAAATCTTGACTAAGTAAAAAAAAAAAACCCAAATGGGCCAACCCAAAAATGGGAGCCCAAAAAAAATGTCATCGCCCAATGAACAGTGCCAATTTGAACAGTGGAATTGGCTCCCAAAACGTCATCGTTTTAAACTTCTATTGATAATATCAAAACTACTTTATTAACATACAAAAGCGACATCTGACATTAAGCGTAGACTAAGACACGTGTATGACTATTGTAAACCCATCTGAAACAACTTTTAAAGATGAAAAACATGGGTAATTTTTTAAATGGCATACATCCATCACATAAGCAGCGGCGATTAGAAAGATTCGACATTACGTAATAAAGTTTAAAATTCTGTGCAAAAATTCCAAAATAAAAGTAACCTGCTGCAGATCCTTGGTCTATGGATGATGCCATTTTTTTCTTCTTATTTTCTACCTCGTGGTATGTAGATTTGTTCCTCAACAGCTGAATACTAATCAATTTCCATATCGTTCTTTTGCACCAACCTTGCCTTTTTGTATTGAGTTTCTTTACTTGCCCCGTCATCTTTAGCTGTGTTCCTTTCCCATGTAGTTGGCCATACAATAGTGCGTCACTAGAATATATACAATGGAGACTATTTTTTGTTATGTGTCATCTTTTTCACTTATCTCAAAACCTCCATTGAAACAAACAAGAATATTATAAGGCTTATTGTATTGCTTATTGTTTTTCTTTTTTCTCACTTTTCCACATGGTAGATCCGTCATTGTTGGGGTAACCGAGCACCTTCTAGCCTCCCACTTGCTACGTCGCTGATCATTATAAAAGATTAATTACTAACTTACTTTGAGTCTTGAAATTTTGAATCTTTGATCGTTATATGATGATGATGATGATGATGATGATTCTTCTTTATTTTGATGAACAAAAGGTTTACATACATGCTAATTAAATAATAAGTTTTAATCGGCTTCTTTGATTTCTTTCTTTTTTCTCCTTAGACTTTAACTTATCAGCTTATGTAACCCGCCATTAGCTTTCTACTTGATTATTTTAATTTTCACTCAAACTTACTTTGTTTTATTTGAAAAATCGCTCAACTTTTATTTTTATTATTATTTCACTTAACTCATTCAAACCTTTTTTCACTATAATTTCGTAACTCCTTTTTTTCTTTCTTTTAACATATATTTACCAAATGTATTTTCACCATAGATCTACAGTAAAGTTTTGAAAAATACAAAAACATCCCCTCAATCTTGATGATAAAGTAAAGAAACTCATAAACTTATCATCCTTTTACAAATTACCCTCATTTAGTTATAAATAATACAAAATAACTTATAAACCCATTAACCTTTATATTTCATTATCCCCTTAAGTTAAGCAAAATACCAAATGTACACCTAAACCCATTAGACTTCATATTTTTAAACTTTATTCCGTACTTACAAAATAAATCTTTTTGCACCTGATGTGGTAAAGGTTTGTATTTGTACACACTAAGTAAACTTTTTCATACAATTATAAGTGTGAAAAATGACACTTTTTATATCTTTGAACGCTTATAAATGTACCAAACTTTTACAGACTTATAAGTGCGAAAAAATTGAAAAATGTATACTCGCTTTCTGTAAGTGTCTTATGAATCACAAATTAAGTTGGACGGACATAAAACTTTGTTGGGTTTTTAAAAGTCAAATGAGTTTAGGGTTTTTAAAATACTACTTGGTGCGTGTATCATCTACTTTACTATAAACATGTGTAGTTTTATACCGGCCACAACATGCGGTGGATTTCTTTCTCGTTAGAAACATAACACATAAAAATAACTACTTAGTGTACTCGCGAGAAAGGTGTTCCGCCAAATTGAAATAAAGGTTATGATGTGTTTCGGAGCATTTTGTTTGTCTTGTAACGTTTGCTCGTGAGTTAGGAGGACAAATTTATAAGAAAAAAAATGAAAGGTTATAGAATGAAAGTCATTGGAAACAGTGGCGGAGCCAGGATCTTGGTATATAGGGGGAAAAAAATTTTCTCCGAAAACAGCTTCACAAAATCGCAGCTTTTTAGTAGCGTTTTAGCACTTTTTAACAGCTTTTAGTAGCGTTTTAGCAGTTTTTAACAGTTTTTTTTGCAGCTTTTAGCGAATTTTTAGCATCTTTTAGCAGCTTTTCAACAGCTTTTTGATATTTAAGTAGTCTTATCGGGGGCAATTTGAGATTTGGGATGGGGGCAAGCTAAAAATAAGGACATAAAAATACAATTTTTGCACTAATTTTTTTTTTCGCCAGTTTATCGGGTGCAGCGGCCCCCCTATCTAACACATCCCTCCGCCCCTGATTGGAAGTACGAGTGTTAATAGTATAAAACTACATAAACTTGGAAGAATCATAAATGTAGGTAGGATGTTTGTTACGATCGTTTCGTGAGTAATCCATAACTTCGTATCGAAATAATATTTTGTAAATGTCTTTAGAAATGGCATGTTATTGGAAACCAATGAACAAGCTAATGAGTCAAAATATGTTTCATGTTTAGATTTATAAAATGTGGCTTGTGGTTTTGTGTGTGTGAGTCGAGAATTAGAAGTTAATAAATACGAAGTATAATGGTTTTGTTGATTTGTAAGGCCGTTCGATGAAATTTAATGGTCATGTGTTAGATTTTTAATACGGTCTTTTAACCTCGAAATTGAAGTATGTGTAAAAAATAGTGAATTGTAACTATATTTGTTTTTGTTTTTATATTGATCAAATGACATATCCAATATTCTTTAAGTTTAAATAAATCTTCTATACTTCTAAGTATAACTCTTGAGTTTCTAAAATATTTTATGATGATCCATGAAGTTGTAAATACTTTTTTATAAGATAATATGTCATGTAGAAATTTTATGTTAAATATTTTATATGATATGATAACGTTTACTTTTCTAAAACAATTTAGAATGCTTACTTTCTCTAAAACAATATTCCTAGCTAAAATTATATTTTGTTTTAGATATATGCATTTTGTTTAAATTTTCGGAGAAAAAAATGTATGTTTTGTTGTAAAATAATACTAATGGGCTTATGTATATTCACCATTATCTCAATGGACCCGTTAAGGTTTACATGTATCTATCTTCCCTATAAATACTTGATACTTGTAACCTCTTGGATGGATATAACTTAATAAGAATTCTCTATTCTCCTCATTCTTCTCTTGTTGTGAAACAACAAAGTAAAGAACAATAAACAATAACAAGAAGATAGAGAGAATAGAGAATTGTATTATCATTCATCTCACAATGGAGGTATGTATATATAGATACAAGATGGAGTATTCCACAAGATACAATTCTAATTAAGATAACTACCAATACTAATAGATATGGACATCCATTCTATATTTATCCATAACACTCCCCCTTAGATGTCCATTTGAGGAATATGCCTCGTTAAAACCTTACTAGATAAAACTCAATGGGACAAAAATCTAGTGAAGGAAAAAAGAGTACATAAAATCCTTTATACGCTCGGGGATGTTGCCTCATTAAAAACCTTGCCGGAAAACCTTATGGGGACACAACCATGGTCAAGGGAAAAAGAGTGCAACACGTATGTCCTCTCCCCTGATGATCATATCACTTAAGCTCATTTAGTCACTAAAATGCACATTAAAGTGTCTTGATAGAGTCACGTGAATAAATATTCTCTACATATGTTGTTTGCATATCCATACGTCATACATCTCATTCAAGAATATCATCGAACTTTACAAGTTATTCATTGCCAACACCATGTATGACCTAGCAAAAATTAATGGTTCATACACATTTTAGTATGACATATCTAAATCGATTTTGTGATCATCATCTTTATAAATCAAGGGAGTCTTTAAAACATCATGTGACCTCATAAACATGAGAGTTGTTTATCCATATAAAGATATAACTTTGTCTTTGATGATGCACATAGATTTCATCCTTAAGATGTTAATTCCATAACCAAGACAAACTTTGTCTTGTTTGAAATTCAATTTCTATGCACTCAATCAATTTTACAATCATAAAATCAAATTTTATGAAAATTAAAACATATCCAAATCCATATCTCTTTATAAAGCATCATAGGAAAAATTCTTTATTTGGCATGCCAATGCGATTATAATACATATGCCCAAAACATGAATAATTCAATACAATCAAGTAGTGTTCTCGAGAACTTTTCTTATACGCTTTAAGCATTAAAATTCATTAGCATACTTCATGCATTTTATATCTTGTAATAAAATCTGAACAAACATGAGCTCTATTCATTTATCTTTTAGACGCATATCAATTACGTATTATATTGCCAGACTTATAAAATATTAATGCATTATTTGATCCACCACATAAGAACATGTCTCCTTATAACCATGTCTCATCACAAAAGACTTCAATCTTGCATTATTTCTTCGCGTCTTTACATCTTTTGGCCACTCATTTAAACATTTTCACTTTCTGCATGTATTCTTCCCTGATCCTCACGATGATTATAGGGCTATTTGTTTATTTACATAATCATTACCATGGCCATTATCTTATATAATACTATCGACGTCGATTCATTACTTTTCGATTCCATATTCTACTAGACATCGCATTATATCATTTATTGAGATCTCATAGTTTTTCACATACCCGGAGTTTTTCAATTACCTTCATGTCTAGTGTCTCTTTAAGAGACTATTATGGGGTCTTTATTACCTCGATTCGGCCATCTTAACTTTCTTGCTCCATTTTATCTATTCATTTGAGGATTTTAATTAGAATCTACGTGCCATAGACTCACTACCATTTTATGGTTCTTACTACTAGGACAAACATTGGAATTAAAGCATTAGCAGCGTGTATATGATCTAGTCACTTCATTTAGGTCACTTAACTTGTTTGGACATTACTAGATCTGGAATATAAGTATTCCCTTGAACTTCAAGTTTATATTCATTAGTGTGAGGATCAACATTTATATTATTTTAATTCATTCTAAATTCCTCACTGCTCATTCTCCCCTTGAATGAATTATTACTCTTAACATCCCATTTTACGTATTGTGGTGGATTTACTATATATTTCACATTTACAATATTTCACATGGGAACTATATGGTTTGTGACCAAAAACCATTATAACGGGGAGGATTCATTATAAATTATTGGCAAGATGCGAATTCATATGTTATAACATGCCCCATAAATTAAAACTTTTGTTCTCATAATTATTGGCTTTGCAATCAACTGACCACGTTTTATAAACATTTCAACAAAAGCAATAAACATGGGCTTCATAAAGTTCAACACTTATTCCAATAATCGCCTGATACTTGAAAGTATTCACCACCATTCTCAATAATTTTATTTGGAAAACCATGCTCTTATTTTATAAGTTGAGCATTAATCACGCCAACTTTAAGTTGCGTCTTTGGTGATCATTTTGACGATGCATCGATTTTAAAAACTCAAAATGATCCACTCAGCGGATGTATAGGCCTAAATACATCCCCTTTATATCCTTTACAAAACATCATAGGGCAAAATCCTTACTTTAATTTGGCGATGATAGATGAGCAATTAACTTTCAATGAGAACAATCAAATCTATCTTTTAAGAAACGCATGGTTCTTCATGCATTTCTCATCATCATTGACTCGGGATGGTAACCGGTCATGCCAATTAATACATCAATTTTTGGCTCATAAACTTATACTTTATGATCACATGTGTTTCAGTTTCACTTGACTTTATGCCAAATTAAAATATAATAAATTTTTTTAATACATAATCACATTTAAACATATTTATCTCAAATCAAACCTATGTGAGCAGTTTTACAGACTTCAAATATATTATTTTGTTAGTGTATAGCAATATCAAACATGCAAATATTTCTAAACTCTTGAAACTCCACCGTTAGAAAATATACATGTAATCAACCAATTAATGTCACAATGAAACCTTAATTATGCAAGACTTGACATCTCAGTACATTAGCATATGCTCCATAGGAAGTTATTTCATATTGTTTAGTTCCAAATATCATTAAACTAATAATTGAACATGCAAATAAACATGGCAAGATATGTGCAAAGTTATGACAAAACCGAAACATAATATGCATGCATAACTATCAGTTTAAACATATAAATGAGCGTTTCATGTAGTTACTTCAATATCGGCATAATGACGAATTATGTTATTGCAATATATATAACTAAATGCGTGTCTTACTTTTTTCAAAATAGCAAATTGATATTCCTTTAAATATTATTAGAAGATTAAGCAACTTTATTAGTATAAAAGATGCTAGTAGTATTTGTATTCGAAAATTTTAGACTTTTATCACTTATTATCAAATAAAATGACAAGCATCATTTTTTTCTAGCAAGATAAATTTGCAGTAAATGACAATAAAATATGAAAGAAAATAAACGTGTCATTTTGAATATGAAAAATATTTGTGTAAGTTTTTGGAATTTAATAACCATCTTGTCATATATATGTGATTTATGTACCATGTGGTTTTATTTGCTTGCATGCGAGACACGTGATAAATTGATTAATGGTGTAATTTACTAGTATAGAATTATAGATTGTGTTTTATTATATGATAATGCAATACGCTAATATGAATATTATATTAAATGTGAAAGACATAAAAGAGCCAAACGGAGAAATGTGAGCTCTTATATTATTCGACTTTTATATAAAAAGATGTAGTTAAAGCACATGTGGTTATAAAGTATAAGTTTATAAGCCAAGATTATTGTTGTAAGTGGCATGACCGGTTGGACCATCTCGGGTCAATGATGATGTGAAATGTATAAAAGAACCAAGTTTCTAGAAAGATAGATTTCATTGTTCTCATTGGAAGTTAATTGTTCATCTATCATCACCAAATTAAAGTAAGGATTTTTCTGATAAAATTTTGAAAATAATATAAAGGGGATGTATATAGGCCTATACATCAGTCATGTGGATCATTTTGAGTTTTAAAATTGATGCATCGTCAAAATAACCACCAAAGACGCAACTTAAAGTTGGTGTGATTAATGCTCGACTTATAAAATACGAGCACGGTTTTCCAAATAAAGTTATTGAGAATGATGGTGAATACTTTCAAGTATCAGGCGATTATTGGAATAAGTGTTGAACTTTATGAAGCCCATGTTCATACGTGAATTGCTTTTGTTGAA
Source organism: Tanacetum coccineum (assembly GCA_026074375.1). Lineage (NCBI taxonomy): Eukaryota > Viridiplantae > Streptophyta > Magnoliopsida > Asterales > Asteraceae > Tanacetum > Tanacetum coccineum. Next base: position 9,811 of record BQNB010066994.1, on the reverse strand, counting down.
ACGTTTATAAAACGTCTTTAGTTGCTTGCAAAGCCAATAATTATGAAAACAAAAGTTTTAGTTTATGGGGCATGTTATAACATATGAATTAACATCTTGCCAATAATTTATAATATATCCTCCCCGTTATAATGGTTTTTGGTCACAAACTATATAGTTCCCATGTGAGATGTTGTAAATGTGCGATATATATCATAGTAAATCCACCACAACGTAAAAAAATGGGATGTTGATATTGATAATTCATTTAGGGGAGAATGAGCAGCGTGGAATTTGGAATGAATTAAGATAATATAAATGTTGATCATCACAATAATGAATATGAACTTGAAGTTCAAGGGAAATTTTATATTCCAAATCTAGTAATTTATATCCTTACAAGTTAAGTGACCTAAATGAAGTGACTAAGTTCATATCTACGCTGCTAATGCTCCAATTACAATGTTTGTCCCAGTAGTAAGAACCATAAAATGGTAGTGAGTCTATGGCACGTATGCAACGTGATAGACTAATGGATTCCAATTAAAACCCTCGAATGAGTAAATAAAATGGAGCAAGAAAGTTAAGATGGTCGAGTTTAGGTAATAAAGACCCCATAAGACTTAAAGATACACTAGACATGAAGCTAATTGAAAAACCACGGGTACGTGAAAAACTATGAGATCTCAATAAATGATATAATGCGATGTCTAGTAGAATTAGGAATCAAAAAGTAATGAATTGACGTCGATAGTATTATATAAGATAATGGCCATGGTAATGATTATGTAAATAAATGAAGAGTGCTATAATCATGGCGAGGATCAGGGAAGAATACCTGCATGAAGTGCAAATGTTTAAATGAGTGGCCAAAAGATGTAAAGACACAAAGAAAATAAGGAAAGATTGAAGTCTCTTGTGACGATACATGATTACTGGGACTTAAAGTCCGTACACATAAATGTGTAACATTATTGGATATGCATTGGTCTTTATGAGAAAGAGAAATTGATGTATTAAAACTTTCATATTTAAGGCACAACCAATGGCACACAATATATTCGTAAAGACATGGAAATGATCATAAGGAGACATATTCTCATGTGATGGATCCAATAATGTATTTAATATTTTATAAGTCTGGAAATGTAATAAGTAATTGATATGCATCTAAAAGATATATTAATAGAGCTCATGTGATGTTACCATTTTATATAAAATGCATAAAGCATGCTAGTGAATTTTAATGCTTCAGCGTATAAGAAAAGTTCTCGAAAACACTACTTGATTGTATTGAATTAATCATGTTTTGGCATATGTGTTATAATCGCATTGGGGGTATAGTAATGTGCCAAATAAAGAATTATGTTTGCCTATGAAACTTTATAAAGAGATTATGATTTTATGATTGTGAATGCGACTAAATGCATATAAGTCAAATTTGAAACAAAAAGACATAGTTTGTCTTAGCTTATGAATTGAACATCTAAAGGATGATATATATGTACATCGTGAAAACTAAAGTAAATACGAACTATCTTTATATGGAAAAACGGCGGTCATGTTTATGAAGTCGCATGATGTTGGAGAGACCCCTTTGATTTACAAAGATGATGATCACAATATTGATTTAGATATGTCATACTAAAATGTGTATGAACCATTAAATTTTGGCAAGTGGTCATACATGGTGTTGGTAATGAATAACTTGTAAAGTTATGTAGTTGGTAATGAATATCTTGAAAAGTTTAATGATAACTTAAATTGAGTGTATGACGTATGGATATGCTTTTTAATGGATGTATTACCGTCCTATTTTGTATGGCTCACTAGATATGTTAAATTACGTTGAAACTCCTCAAGGGTTTAAACTTCATGAATCATGTAAAAATAAGTCCTCTAGAAAAATATGCTCTCTTATGGTGTAGAAACATGTCAGGGTACTATGTGGTATAATTGTCCTTAACGAATATGTTGTTAGAAGGAAGGCTCAAAGTAAAGATTCTGTTGCCCATGCATTTTTTATTAAAAGACCAGGATCATAAATATGTTATCATGCAGTGAATGTTGATTAGTTGAAAATAATTGGGAACCCTAGAGATTACTTCCTAAGGCTAAGAAGTGCTTAAAAAGAGAAATATTGAAAATAAAAGAATATTTTGAAAGACAAATTTGTCTTGGGTTACCAAGAATTTAAATGGAAAAAACACATTCACTAATCACTCCAATGGTTGTTATGGACACTTGATGTAAAGATGACCCATTTCACCTCGATATGTGATGAGGAAATTCTTGGTCCAGAAGTTCCATATTTAATGTTATCGGGGCTTCAATTTTCTTGCTCGTCATCTCACGACCTGTATATACATTTCTATTAAACGTTATTAGCAAGATATAGCTCATGTCCTACGAGGAGGCACTGGAATTGAGTAAAACATATATTTCGATATCTTCAAGATGTAGGATATATGTCTGACCCTCATAATGGTAGATCTCAAACTAGGTATGTACTCACAGTCTGGAGGTAACTACAATCTCATGGCGTTCGTAAAGCAAACAATCAATACAACTTCATACTAACCATGCATAAATTCATGGCATCCATGAAGAAAGTCAAGAGTTGTGTTTTTTTACGAATGTGACACAACACATACGAAGATCCTTCGTGTATTTATCTTTCTTTCAGAGAATTAGGCACCAACATAATGTTATGAAGATGAAATGAACATGCAATTGCACAACTTAAGGAAGTTGTATTTAAGGGCGAAAAGAGCCAAAAATATTTTTATCCGAATTTATTTTTTACGTCTATACTTACAAAAGAATGGTGATATTATTGTTCAAAAAGTTTATTCAAGCGACAATTTAGCGGATCTATTTACCAAGGCACTTCCTACTTTAACTTTTAGGAAACTAAGTCACAACATTGGAATGCGCCAACTCAAAGATCTCAAGTGATATTTTCATCAGAGGGAGATAATACGCGCTGCACTCTTTTTCCCTTAGTCATGGTTTTATCCCACTGGGTTTTCCTGGCAAGGTTTTTAATGAGGCAGAATTCTTAAAGCATATTAATGGACATCCAAGAGGGAGTGTTATAGATAAATATAGAATGGATGTCCATATCTATTAATATTGATAGTTATCTTAATTAGAGTATTATATCTTTAGAATATTGATAAACCCCTGATGATCACATCACTTAAGCTCATTTAGTCTCTAAAATGCACATTAAAGTGTCTTGATAGAATCAAGTGAATAAATATTCTCTACATATGTTGTTCGCATATCCATACGTCATACATCTCCTTAAAGTTTATCATCGAACTTTACAAGTTATTCGTTACCAACAACATGTATGACCACCTACGAAAATTTAATGGTTCATAAACATTTTAGTATGACATATCTAAATCGATTTTGTGATCATCATCTTTATAAATCAAAGGAGTCTTTCTAACATCATGTGACCTCATAAACATGAGAGTTGTTTATCCATATAGAGATATAACTTTGTCTTTGATGATGCACATAGATTTCATCCTTAAGATGTTAATTTCATAACTAAGACAAACTTTGTCTTGTTTCAAATTCAATTTCTATTCATTTAATCAATTTTACAATCATAAAATCAAATTTTATGAAACTTAAAACATATCCAAATCCATATCTCTTTATAAAGTATCATATTCAAAATTCTTTATTCGGTATACCAATGAGATTATAACTCATATATCCAAAACATAATTAATTCAATACAATCAAGTAGTATTCTCGAGAACTTTTCTTGTACGCTTTAAGCATTAATACTTCACTAGCATGCTTCATGCATTTTATATCCTATAGTAAAATTTCAACATCACATGAGCTCTATTCATTTATCTTTTAGACGCATATCGATTACTTATTATATTGCCATACTTATAAAATATTAATGCATTATTTGATCCACCACATGAGAACATGTCTCCTTATAACCATGTCTCATCACTAGAGACTTCAATCTGTCATTATTTCTTTACGTCTTTACATCTTTTGGCCGCTCATTTAAACATATGCACTTCCTGCAAGTATTCTTCCCTGATCCTCACCATGATTATAGTGCTGTTTATTTATTTACATAATCATTACCATGGCCATTATCTTATATAATACTATCGACGTCGATTCATTACTTTTTGATTTCATATTCTACTAGACATCACATTATATCATTTATTGAGATCTCATAGGTTTTTACGTACCCGGGGTTTTTTAATTACCTTCATGTCTAGTGTCTCTTTAAGAGACTATTATGGGGTCTTTATTACCTCGATTCGGCCATCTTAACTTTCTTGCTCCATTTTATTAATTCATTCGAGGATTTTAATTGGAGTCGATTAGTCTATCACGTTGCATACGTGCCATAGACTCACTACTATTTTATGGTTCTTACTACTAGGAAAAACATTGTAATTGGAGCATTAACATCGTATATATGATCTTAGTCACTTCATTTAGGTCACTTAACTTGTCTGGGAATTACTAAATCTGGAATATAAATTGTCCCTTGAACTTCAAGTTCATATTCATTAGTGTGAGGATCAACATTTATATTATCTTAATTAATTCCAAATTCCTCGCTGCTCATTCTCCCCCTGAATGAATTATCACTCTTAACATCCCATTTTGTGGGTTGTGGTGGATTTACTATGATATATATCGCATATTTACAATATTTCACATGGGAACTATATGGTTTGTGACCAAAAACCATTATAACGGAGAGGATTCATTATAGATTGTTGGCAAGATGCAAATCCATATGTTATAACATGCCCCATACTCTAAAACTTTTGTTCTCATAATTATTGGCTTTGCAATCAATTGAAGACGTTTTATAAACATTTCAACAAAAGCAATTCGTGTATGAACATGGGCTACCTTTAAGTTCGACACTTATTCAAATAATCGCCCAATACTTGTAAGTACTCACCACCATTCTCAATAATTTTATTTGGAAAAGCGTGCTCGTATGTTATAAGTCGAGCATTAATCACACCAACTTTAAGTTGCGTCTTTGGTGATCATTTTGACGATGCATCGATTTTAAAAATTGAAATGATCAACTCAGCGGGTGTATAGGCCTAAATGCATCCCCTTTATATTATTTCCAAAATTTTATCAGACAAACTCTTTACTTTAATTTGGTGATGATAGTTGAACAATTAACTTTCATTGAGAACAATCAAATCTATCTTTCAAGAAACTTTTAGTTCTTCTATATATATAGTATCATCATTGACCCGGTATGGTCTAACCAGTCATGCCACTTGATACAACAATCTTGGCTCATAAACTTCTTGTTTATGACCACACGTGATTTAGTTTTACTTAACTTATTCACAAATTATGCAATTTAAAGAACTTAATAGAACATTACAATCTCTAATCAAATCTATAAAAGCTCTTTTATAACTTATAATATATAGTTCAAAATAGTGTTCACATTAGCTCATGGGATTATCAACAAACAAAACATATTTCATACTAGTCAAGTTACACTATTTAGGAAGCATAGTATAATTAATTGAAAAAATATATAAAAGAAACAAAACTGCATGACAATATGTAATTATTGATTGTAACATCGTAAGGATAACGCAGTTTCAAATTTAGACAAGCATAACGATAATATGAGTTTTGCTAACTAATTTACTTTGCATTGCAATTAACGATCGTCTACCATATTCATAAAACACACATTGTGATAATTAAACCAACCACATTCATAATCAAAACCTTGATACTTGTAAAGAGAATCAACTACATTTGTTTCAAATTTTCTTACATGCGTGTTATTTTACTCATTTATAGCTAACTATAAACTCAAAACTTTTATCCATATCATTATTAAATTTCAATTTCATCATAAATATCTTGTTTGTGAAAATCCACACTTACACACTCATATAACAATAGTAATAAAAAATATATCCAAAAAACTGCAAAATCAATCAATTGAACAAAACCATTCTTTTGTAAGAAATATCTCATGTATGAATAAGTCGGTAATCAAAGTACTCATGCCCCAAATATAGGGATGGCACCCGTGGGTAATGGGTATGGGTTCAACAAACCCATCACCCGAACCTGTGATTTTTTTCTCACCCGCCACCCACCCATCACCTACCAATGGGTATAACTTTTTACCTATACCCATGCCTGTGGGTACCCATCGCCCGTGGGTTTGTGAAATGGAACAAAATTATAAAACCATGATATGTAAACTAACTATGAAACTAGGTAATAAGACATCATATCAATTTTCTAAATACCAAGTTCACAAAATACATAATGACATGTCTGAAACTAGAAAAAATAATCATCATTACACCAAATAAAAACCGAATTACATAAAATATAATGATTATACCACGCAATACTATATGAATTAGATTGAGAATAACTTGTATACTTGAGGGATGATGCTTTTAATGGGCTAACAAATGTATATCCTTAAACTAAAATGATTATGATAAGAAAACCAAATTTGGTGCTCGACGTCTATTCTGATTAATATGATGCCAAAACTAAACTGATTATGATTATCTGATAGATATATATATTTTTCTTTTAAGATGACCAGATAAGATACAAATAAATTTAGATGAAGTAACAAAAGCACTTTCCGCAAAGTAGATAATAAGATTAGATAATAACATTACAAGAAGCATATAACCTATGCTACACAAATTAAGTGTAACTAATAAACATATGCAGTCGTGTAAAATCATTATAGAATATAAGACATCTCATATTATATTATGTTGGTTTATGAAATTTACGATCCACAAAGTAAGATATAATGCATGGCAATATCTTATTTTAATTCAGTTAAATAATATTCATAAATATACCATTTATTATTTATTTTGTACCTTTAGGTAACACCACGCAGGTGCCAGAGCCTTCAATCAAGTTACTAGTACCACATGATAAAACTTGAGGTTTTATCATTTTTTTCTTTATAACATAACATGAGATTATGTTATGATTCTATTAATTGAATCAAACAAGTTAGGTCACCCGCGCTCTGCTGCGGGATGTTTGGCGGTCGGTGTTTTCGGTTGGACGTGTTAGAAAGTATGTTTTCGTAAAAAAAAAAAAATTAACGGTCGTTATGCAAACGTCCGATTTAAGCAATGTTTTGGTGCTTCTAAAAAAAAAACTAACGGCTCGACCGCTAGTGTGGGGAAATGGGTTTTTTTTTTTATAAAAAAAAATTAAAAATGAGGGCTGTTTTGTAAAAATTTTATAAACACATCGTGCGGATGGGGGTATTTCGTAAATAACTTTGAGGGGCTATTTGTAAAATAAAATAAAGGAAGGACGGGTCGGGGCGTGGTTAGTTCTATTGTTATTCATTTAAAAAAAAGACCGATGACTCAAAAAAGTGAGACAGAGGAGAGATTTAAAAAACAAAACATTTTTTTTTCTAAAAAAAAAAAACGATCGGATTCCGGTAGGGATTGACCCAGGCCGTAAAATTTATTAATGCACCCCGGTCAACCCGGTGCATTAATGGACACTAAATGCAAAACGGCCCCATTTAATGCATGCTTTATAAATGTTCGGGACATTCATAAAAAAAACTGACCGTGACTAAAAAGTGCGAGAGAGTATATAAAAAAAGGAAGATAATTTTTTTTTTTCTAACAAAAAAAAAAAAAAAAAAACCGATCGGCAGGTAGGGTTGTGCCGGCATATTAATGCACCGCCGGTCAACCGGTAAAAAAAAGGAAATTTTTCTTAAAATATTTTTTGAGAAAAAAAAGTTTACTTTTAACCAACTTTTTGAGGGGAAAAAGCAGAAAAAAATATGGTTTATAAAAAAACTACACTGTTAAAAAAAAATATTCATAAAAAAAACAAGACCTGATTGGCTCCGAAGTGCGGATGAGGGTATTTCGAGGAAAAAAAAAACGAAATAATTTTATTTTTAAAATTTTTTTTTAGGAAAAAAAAAGAACGGGACGATTAGCGGATGCGCGAGGTATGAGGAAACTTATGGTTTATTCATAAAAAACAGGGACCAGATGACTTAAACAGCGCCGAGAGAGGGGTTATTTTATTCCGAGGAAAAAAATAGTTAATTAAAGTTTTTTATTTTAGAAAAAAAAAAGTTTAAAAAAAAGGTAAAAAAAAAATCAATGAAAAAAAAAAAAAAAAAAGGGGCGCATTAAATTTCCGGGTCAAAATGGGCGGGTAGCATTAAATTTTTGGCGGGCCGGGTATCCTGCCTTTTGTATATATATAGTAATTAGAACTTCTATATTTTTTTAAAACTACACATGAGTTTAATAGATTAACAATAAAATAAAACACAACTCTCTTATTTAATCACAATAGAATATTTGTTATTCTTGTAAATTACAAATAAAGTTTAATTTATAAGCTAGAAATTTACGCTTAACTTACGTTTGTGAAACACACGTAAGATCCAAGATGTTTACATACATATATCACTATTATTGCTGATATTAAATAGTAATACAATCTCAGGCCTCTTTGGTGTGGGGGTGTGTGTAGGAATGAAACAATGGATTTATATTACTCATTCTAAGTGTTTGGTACGAGATTTAGAAATCAAAATAGTACTTCATTGATAAAAAGTGTTCTCACGTAAAGGGTGAGTTTCACTTAGAATACCGGCTCACATCTCAAATCTCACATTTTTTTAGCTTTTTTATTTTATCCCCAAAGTCATGTTTTTTTTTACTAAATATTTTTATTTATTTATTAAATAATAATATATAATATATTTTTTTACTTCTACATTAAATTCAAACCAAACCCAAATCCAAATCCTAATCTAAATCCGAATCCGAATCCTAAACCCACATGCAAACCAAACGCACCATCAGTAATTACTTTTAATGGTTTCAACAATAAAGTATCCTAATAATATTATGGGTGCTACTATTGGTACCCCCTGGCCCACTAAAAGGTACAAAAAAGGTACCGAAGATTTCTTTTGTACCCTCTTTTTACAGTGCAACGCATTTTTTTATTAGTTTATGTTCCGTAATTTTTGACAGTTTCATACTTTTGACCTGTTAAACTTTATATTTTTCGTTCCGTATTCTGCGTTTCACTGTTTTATAATATAAACAAAATTATAAAAATAAAAAATAAATAAATAAAATAAAAAAAACCGAAAAAACTAGAGGGGATACAAACGGCTTTTCAGGGGTACAAATAACATGAGCCTAATATTATTATCAATAACTGTTATGAATAACACATATGTCCCAAACGGTTTACGGATCTTATCTGAAACACATGTAATTTTATTGTTAAAACATACCACTTTGCACTATCATCATGAATAACTCATTAAACTTCACTTTAATTCTATTACTCAGTTTTATACACTTTATCGATTGTATCAATAAGATAATTAAACTGTTCTTATAACAATAGCTTTTCGTGAATAAATCACTTTGCAGATAAGTTTGTTAAAAAAATCAATTTATTTATAAAAAAATGATTGAAACGATGGTAAAATCGATAAAGTGGTAGACTCAGAATTATCTGCATCGTATGAAAAAGTTTATTTATAAAAAAAATGATTAAAATTATTTAACTTCTCTTATTCTCTCCATCGTTTTTTTTACAGTTTGTATGTGAAAAATAAATCAATTAATGACATAAATACAAAGATGGGTTTAAAAATTACCTTTTGAGATCCAAAATCACATATAGAGCGTGCTGATAACGTGTTGTGAAGCAATAAAGTAAAAAACAATAACAAAAAGATAGAGAGAATGAAGAATTGTATTGTTCATCT
>BQNB010066993.1:0-34359 GCA_026074375.1 Tanacetum coccineum | reverse complement strand
AAACAAGAACAAGACCATCTTCTTTACCAAGACCAACTTCAGTGGTGATCACTGATACTGAACACGAACAAAGAAGACTGACAACATCACCACCATCACAACCATCAGAACCATCAGACACTAGAGACAAGGGTAAAGGTATAATGGTAGAGCCTGATTCTCCAATGAAAATCAAAAGGAGTGATCAAGGTGATTTGCAACTTCAAGCAGACGCAGAGTTGGCTCAGTTACTACATCAAGAGGAATTGGCTCAAGTAGAAAGGAGACAAAGAGAAAGAGTAGCACAAAAAGAAGCCTCTATGGCTGCACTTTATGAAGAGTATGATACTATTCAAGCCAGCTGATAACGCCTAAATTATACATGTTTTCTATGGTGTTATTTATGTATATTTTATCATTTCTTGTAAACTTTCGATACTTAATTAGCTTAAATTGCTTATAGGTTCACTTGAAGACTCCGTAGACTCAAGCTCAAGAATTTAGACACTTTGGGAGGCAAATAAAAAGAAAATAAAAGATTCCTAGCTAAAGTTCAAGATGTGCGCCGTACTTTCCTGTGAAGCCAAAAAAACTGCCGCACTTAGATCTTTGTGCGCCGCACTTCTCCCAAAGTCTGAAGAATTAAAGTCTAATAAATGCATCTGCATTAACTCACCAAAACCGTCGCACTTATTTGTAAGTGCGCCACACTTCCAGTTAAGCCATTAAATACTATCGCATTAACTCCCAAAGTGCGCTGCACTTCTTACTAAAACCGCCGCTCTTTTTACCAAATTTAGCCTATAAATAAAGGATGAATTTGCATCCTCAAATCATCCCATTCTCTCCATTCTCTCTTCACCAACCATCTCTCACACACACATATATTTCCCCTTTTACCAAAAACACCAAGAAACACCTCCTAAGTTGAAGACAAAGATCTAATGATCAAGAACGAAGACGGTTTCCTACTTAGTTATTGAAATAATGGAAGTTTGTGTAAAATCTACTTTTGTTATGAACTCCTTAGCCATAAGAGGCTAATTCTCTCATGACTACTCGATGAAGTTACGATAATGAATAAGTGTTTGGTATGATCGTGATCTCTTTAATCTTAAGCTTATGTTGCAACCCTGTTATGTCTGATCTTATCCACTTTTGCTTATCAACTTAGATTATATAATCATATCGGTATAGTTTGAAAGACCCGTTATGATCTATATGGTTTTAAAGGTTTGTCTATAATCTTTATAGTTTGTGTCGAGAAATCCACTTTCGTAAACTGATAAACAAAATAAGCTTTGACATAATAGTAACTGGATTATTTGAGTGACACATTTGGTCTAGTTAACTAAATATAAGTCTTAAGTTAACCCAAGTTAGTTTGTGAAAACGTTTTCTGACAAGGAATCATTTTTATAAATTAATGCCCCATCTTCAAGGTCAAATCATTTCCAACACTTATGAATTATTTCTAAACTATCCGAGTAGTCATACTTATTATCATTGGTAAAGCAAAAATTACTTTCAAAATTGTTAAAGTCTATTTTCTTTCTGATTATTTGAACACTACTCTAATCCCTGTGGAACGACCCGGTCTTACCTAAAAAGGATTATACTACATACGTGGGTTATACTTTTACCCGTGTGTTTCCATATAATTATCCGGTATTTTCAGTCTTATAAATTTAAAGCTTTTGAAACACATCAAATTTTTTGGCGCCGCTGCCGGGGATTTCTTAGCTGTTCTGTAGTCAAAATCTAGATAATTATTTTAACTCCCTATCTTTCTCAAATCGCCGTATAGTTTTCTGGCAAACTGACCCCGAATAATTTCTCCTTTGGATGCATACATGTGCTTCCAATTCTGAACTTGTCGAACCATTACCTGAGCCTGAACATACTCTTAATCGAAGACGTCGTCGACGAAACAGAAGAGTTCCATTCAATCAAAGAAATAACCCACCTCAAAACCCGAGAATTGTCTATCTACCAATTCTCGACATTAACCACTTTTGTCACTTTCTAGTTATTCTTGAAAATCTTTATCCAATGGATGATGAACCCATGTGGGCTGCTGACTGTGTTGTCGCTCTGACTCGCGGTTCTGCAATCACTATTCCTGAAACTACTAACGAATTTGCTATTAAAGGTAACCACTTGACCTTTGTCAAAGGAAACCAATTTGATGGCAGAACCAAAACTGATCCTCACAAACATATCCACGAATTCCTCAAAATTTATGATATGTTCAAATACAAAGATACCAAAAATGAAGCCGTCTGCTTAATGATGTTTCCCCTATCACTCACCGAAGAAGCGAAAACATGGTTGGACGAACTCAACGAAGGAACTATTGAAACTTGGGATGAACTTCGAACCGCTTTCATTAGCCGATTTTTTCCTCTAGCTCTTTTCGATCGACTCCTCGGAGAAATCTAAGCCTTCTCTCAATATGAAAACGAATCTCTAACCGACGCTTGGCTTCGTATAAAGGAAATGCTCAGAAACTGCCATGGTCACAATCTGTCCAAAGGCAAAATTATCAAAATCTTTTATCACGGTCTAAGCGAAATAACCCAAGAAGTTTTGAATGCCGCAGCTGGTGGTATTTTCCTTTATAAAACACCAAATTAAGCTTATCAGCTTCTCGAAGATAAAGTCTTACTCAAGCTCGACTGGGATGAAAATCAAAATACCAAATCATCTCTTAAGAAAACTGTTGCTTTCACCGATGGAAGCAGCAGTAATTCCGATACTGACAAAATTATGGCCCGAATGGATGCCATGACTCTAAAGATGGATGCTCAGTACAAAGAACTTCAATCTAATTCTAAAAAAACAAAACCCGATCTTGATGAAGATGACACACCTATGTCTCGCGAAGAAGAGGCTAAATTCATGCAAACTTTTCGTAAGACTCATTTTTACAATGATTACCGCGACCGAGACTTAAATCGCGATAATTGGCGTTCAAACGAACGAAGTAGTTACAACCGGGACAACTACCGATCCAACACTGATGACAAACCCTATGACCTTCAAAAACAATTCAACGATTTCATGAAATCTCAGCAAACAACCAATGCTTTCATTAAAGAAACATTCTTGGATCTCAAAACCCAACTCGAAACCGTTGCCAAAAATCACCAAGCTTTAATCCAAAACCTTCAAACCAAATTCGACAGACTTGCTGACAAGCAATCCGGTCGACCCTCTGGATCTCTTCCTAGCAACACTCAACCAAACCCAAAAGGACACAATTCCAAAGCCTACCAACCACCGTAATCTCGTAACGAGCATGTGAATGCCGTATTCACAAGGAGTGGTAAATCCTACAACCCACCGGTAAACCCGAATGATCAACAAACCAATTCTAAAACTCCTATCAATTTCGATAGTGATGATGAAGAAGATGAAGAACCTACACCACAACCGAAAACTCAAAATCCAAAACCAGTCAAGGAGACTCCGTTACCTAAGCCATATAAACCAAAAATTTCGTATCCTCAACGCCTAAGGAAAGAGAAAATGGAAGCTCAATACGGAAAATTCCTCGACATGATCCGCGCTGTCCGAATCAATGTACCTCTTACCGATGTCTTAGCCGGAATGCCTAATTATGGAAAGTTTCTCAAAGAACTAATAAGCAACAAACATAAGATCGAACAAATTTATGCCGCTTTCTTAAGCGATGAAAGTTCAGCAATAATCCAAAACAAAGTTCCACCTAAACTCGGAGACCCCGAAAGTTTTCTAATTCCATGCAATTTCAACAAAACCTTCTCCTGCAATGCCTTAGCCGACCTTGGTGCTAGCATTAACCTTATGCCATATTCGCTATATGCAAAACTATCTCTCGAAACTCTCAAACCTACCAAAATGAGCGTAAGATTAGCCGACAGATCATTCTAATACCCTGTTGGAATAGCTGAAAATATGCTCATTGAAGTTGGCAAATTCACCTTTCCTGCCAATTTTGTTATCTTAGAAATGGAAGAAGATAGCAAAGTTCCTCTCATTTTGGGACGACTCTTTCTTCATACTGTTGACGCAATCATTCGAGTTAAACAAAAACAACTCAATCTTGGAGTTGGAACTGAACGAATAATTTTCAATATTGATTCTGTGATAAAGCACTCTTATTCGAATGATGATACCTGTTTCAGTATCGATGTCATCGCTGAAATCTTAGAAGATTTTGATGCTCTTCTAGACGAACGTAGTAAAATCCTCCATTCTATTGAAGGAACCCTTCTTGAAGAAGAAATCTTTGCTGAATTCGATGAATTCATGGCATTGACTGCCGATGAAAATTCTGACTCTGAATCTGACACCGAAGAACCACCATTCGAGAAAATCACCATCAATACAGATTATAAGATCAAAACATCTCTCAAAGAACCTCCTACGGATCTCGAACTTAAGCATATTCCTGATCATCTAGAATATGTATTCCTAGAAGAACCTTCTTTTCTTCCTGTTATAATATTATCTCAAATATCCAAAGAAGAGAAAGACAAACTTGTATCCGTCCTTAAAAAGCATAAGCAAGATTTTGCTTGGAAAACAACAGACATTCCTGGTATATGCCCATTATTCTGTAAACACAAAATACAACTCTTGGATGACAAGAAACCAGTTGTCCAAAAACAAAGAAGGTTAAATCCAAACATCCAAGAAGTTGTTAAAAAAGAAATCGTGAAACTCTTGGATACCAATATAATTTATCCAATCGTCGATAGTCCTTGGGTTAGTCCTATTAACTGCGTACCAAAGAAAGGTGGTATTACAGTTTTTATCAATGAAAATGATGAACTCGTTCCAACAAGAACCATTACGGGTTAGCGAGTATGCCTCGATTATCGCAAACTTAATCAAGCAACCGCAAAAGATCATTTCCCTGATGGTTTTTCTGGGTATTTTCAAATCCCTATCGATCCTAATGATCAAGAGAAAACAACGTTCACCTATCCTTTCGGAACATATGCTTATAGGCGAATGCCTTTCGGGCTATGTAATGCTCTTGTAACATTCCAAAGGTGTATGTTGGCAATCTTTCACGATATGATCGAAGAATCAGTCGATGTATTCATGGACGATTTCTCTGTCTTTGGAAAATCTTTCGATACATGCCTAAACAACCTCGATAAAATGCTCCAACATTGTAAAGATGCTCACCTTGTCCTAAATTGGGAAAAATGTCACTTCATGGTCAACAAAAAGGAATTGTGCTTGGACACAAAGTGTCCAGTGCAGGACTTGAAGTCGATAAAGCAAAGATCGATGTAATCTCACAACTTCCATCCCCAACTAATATCAAAGGTATTAGAAGTTTTCTGGGACATGCCGGTTTTTACCAACGTTTCATTAAGGAGTTTTTAAAAATCGCCCGACCTCTTACTAAGTTGCTCGAAAAAGACACTCCATTTGAATTCAACGATGAATGTCAAAAAGCATTCGAATTATTGAAAGAGAAACTCACACGTGCTCCTGTGATCGTAAGCCCAAATTGGAATCTTCCATTTGAACTTATGTGTGATGCAAGTAATTTCACAGTTGGAGCCATCTTAGGTCAAAAAGATGGTAAAAACTTTCACCCAAAATATTTCGCAAGCAAAACCCTTAATCCAGCTCAACAAAATACATCGTAATCGAAAAAAACTCATGGATGTAGTTTTTGCATTTGACAAATTCAGATCCTATCTTATTCTCTTAAAAAATATTGTTCACACTGATCATTCAGCTCTAAGGCACTTATTCAAAAAGCAAGATGCTAAACCACGCCTTATTCGTTGGATCTTACTTCTGCAAGAATTCGACATAGAAATCAAAGACAGAAAAGGAACAGAAAATGTTGCAGTCGACCATTTATCTCAAATAAAAAATGATGAAACAAGCGATGACAGTGAAGTCGATGATAACTTTCCCGGAGAAACTCTTATGGAAATCAACACCAAAAATGAACCTTGGTTCCTAGACTTCGCAAACTACCTAGTTGGTGATATTATACCAAAAGGAATGACGTACCAACAGAAGAATAATTTTTTCTCCGACCTCAAACACTAATTTTGGGAGGAACCTTACCTTTTCAAAGTATGTTCTGAAGGTATGATCAGACGTTGTATATCTGGACCAGAAACCCGAACCATTTTAGATCAATGTCACCACGGACCAACCGGTGGACATTATGGACCCAACATAACTGCTAAAAAGGTCCTTGATTCAGGATTTTACTGGCCAACAATAATCAAAGAAGCTCATACTCTAGTTCGCCTTTACAAAGCATGCCAAAAGAGAGGAAATATTTTGAAACGTGATGAGATGCCCTTAAACAACATTCAAGTATGTGAAATTTTCGACATATGGGGTATCGAATTTATGGGACCATTCCCGAAATCATATAAGTTTGAATACATTCTAGTCACTGTTGATTACGTATCCAAGTGGGCCGAAGCTCAAACCTTACCAACCAATGATGCCCGAGTAGTAGTCACATTTCTGAAGAAACTATTCTGCCATTTTGGAATGCCCAAAGCTCTAATCAGCGACAGAGGGACTCACTTCTGCAACAAAATAATGGAAAAAACCATGAAGAGATATGGAGTCAACCACCGTTTCTCTACATCATATCACCCTCAAACTAGTGGTCAAGTTGAAAACACAAACAGAGCTCTCAAAAGAATTCTAGAAAAAACTATTAAAGAAAATCATGCTATCTGGTCAAGAAAACTTGATGACGCTCTGTGGGCTTTTCGCACTGCCTACAAAACACCTACCGGTACCACACCATACAAGTTAATATATGGAAAGAACTGCCATTTACCATTTGAAATTGAACACCGTGCATACTAGGCACTGAAGAATTGCAACCCAGATCTCATCGCTGCTGGTGAGAAAAGAATGTTTCAGTTACACGAGCTAGACGACTTAGACACCAAGCGTATGAAAACTCTTATCTATACAAGGAAAGAACCAAAGTCTGGCATGATAGAAAATTAAGAATGAGAAAATAATTCAAACAAGGAGACAAAGTTATGCTCTTTCACTTAAAATACAAATTTAAACAACTAAAACTCAAATCTCAATGGTTAGGACCTTAGAGCACAGGGAGTCGTGGTGCCAAACTCTTGGTGCCAAACTCCAAAAGTGGTGCCACGTCAGCAAAATGGAGTTTGGCACCAGAAATGCCATGGCACCAGAATTCAGTGGGAGTGGTTTGGCACCAGAATTCTGGTGCCATATCATTTTTTTATTATTTTTTAAATTTTTTTTTCATATTTATTTAAAATACACTTATTTATAAAACTAAAAATAAAATTCATTGAAATTAAAAACATTACATTAAAAAACACAATACATAAAAAAACATAAAATTAAAAGACATAAAATTAAAAAGACATAAAATGAAATGCATAAGAATTAAAAATCATAATTGGCGACACCGGACTAGTTTGGAGGTGGGGGATTGCCGCTCGGCAGTCTTGCCTTTTGGGCGTTGATGATAGCGGAGTCGGCCGAATCATCCGAGTGTGTCGATTTGTAGCACACGCATGTCCTTCGCAATCCTTTGAGATTGGTGTCAAACGCATTTCGGTCTCAATCTCTTCTCTCGTGCACGGTCATTTGGGCTTTGCGGTCTAACTCGTATTGTTCCTCCATGAATTTTGATCGCTGTCCGGGTTTGTACGGAGCTTGTGGTCTCGAGTTAGAAACCCGTACGTTGACTTTCAGCAAGTCGTTGCAACCGGTGGTCGAGGCAAATCATCATCTCCAAATGCTCCGGTTTCTCGTCGGTGCCCAAAAGACGATTTCTTCTTTGCAAAGTCGAATCGGGGTTTGTCCACTTGTGTTTGCCTTTCAAAAAAAGCCAAGCACTCCGGTTTGGCATAAACATACCCTCCACGTATGGCATCATACAAACGTGTTGCACCCTAGGATATGATTCATCACATTCTCCCCACTATGAAAAAAACACGGTTTCTTGCACAATTGATTAAAAACTTGAGAACTGAGCATTCATTGGAGTCCAACTTAAACCGTCAACTTGTCTTGGTTTGCTCCGTGAAGCCTTTTTTCTTCGCTTCCGTATTGTACACATTTTGGATTTTGTACCAAAAAGTATCTCGCTTTTGATCACACCCGGTTTTTGGATCCTCGGAAACTTGAATGAAACATTCCGCCAAAAGCAATCTCCTTCATCTGAGGTCCACGATTACGAATTCTTTTTTGTTCTCATCAAGTGGGCGGTCTTTTCTCTTGGTTTATTTTTTGCCTTAGACTTCAATATGGCCGCCGCGGCTAGGCTTCGACGTCGGAGTCAGAAAACTGGCTCGTCTTCATTCTTCTAGTATCTTCGACTTCAAGGTGGTGCGATTGTTGCTCGGAATGTGGTTGGGAAGTGGTGAATTGGTTTGGTAATTGTTATGGTTGTTGTTGGTGCATTTGTTGCATTTTAAATTGTTGAAACATCAACAATTCTTCTTGGTTAGTAAATTGAGGTTGGTAATTTGGATTGGGATAGTAAGGCATTTGGTTAAATGCCGGTTGAGTGGAGGAGCCGGATTCGATGACGACCCCGGAATTTGGTTGGTATGGGGTCGTTGAAAGCATACGGAAATCCTAAATTGGTAGGTTGGGTTGGATTCATTTTTTTTTTGAGTGAAAAATAGAGAAGTAAGAGAAATGTGGAAAGTAGATGATGTATTGAAAGTTGTGTGTGAAGTAATGAAATAAAAAGGGAGTATTTATAGGATTTTTAAAGGGGTAAAATTATGATTTTGAGGGTATTATTTTGAAAATCCGCTCCCCCTAACAGATAGTTTTAAAAAAAAAATTGAGTTTGGCGTGGGCTGTTAGCCACGGCGCGAAGACCCTTGGCGCGAGCCATGGTGTCGTGCGCCGTTGGCCATTTTGGCACCATGGCTTGGCACCAAGCCAACAGCCATGGACTCCCTCCCCTCTTATGTAGTGAAACATCAATATCCATCCGGATATGTTGAACTTTATGGAAAAGATGGAAAGACGTTCATAGTCAATGGCCATCGACTCAAACTATATCATGAAGAAGATAATGACCCAAGGGAAGCAGTCATTTCCTTTTTCCCAAAAGAATGACTCCCGAAGTACGAGTCAAGCTAACGACTCTCTAAAAATTAAGCGCTTCTCGGGAGGCAACCCGTGCTTCACTTAAGTGTGGAGGAGTCCCCCCTCCATTCTTCTACTAACATCCTTTTTCTAAAAAAACAAAAAAATATTTTCTTTTTGTGTGCTTTTTTGTGTGTTCACTTTTTACAAGTACTTCAGCTTAAAGATATGAAAATTTCAACGTATGCTCAAAAGATAGCTCTACCGGAGCTATGCATTTCTCTATGCCCTGGGAAGTACCGTTTTCCTTTAATTTTCCATATTTAATCTCTATTATCAGTTATCACATTAAGGGCAATGTTCAACTTAAGTGTGGAGGGGAGCCAAATAGGAAAAATTAATCATATCCCACCATGTTTGCCTCGCCTAAATTTTTTTTGAAATTTTATCAAAAATCTTAATAGATATATGTTTTCAAAATATAAAAAATGCTCTTAGTAAGGCAAGTCCAACCGGATTGACATTATAACTAGCATACCCTAGTCCACTAAATTGTGAGAATTTCAAAGCCTTTAGAATATTCAGGTATCTACATTTGATACCCAAGATAATTGATGCCTTTAGCTTGTTCGAGTTAAGGTTTGAATGCAGTCATATGTGTCCATTCCGTCATTACGGATGTGTACGTATGGTCTTTGTCGCCTTTTCTGGAACATTGGTATTGGTTGATAATTATATTTGAGAGAGCAGGTAATTTAGAAGCTCTAGAACTTGTGCTTAATCGTCATTTACTAGACCGAAGCCTAATCACCGCAAGTCATTTTTCTCGCATGCACTCCTTTTAGTGATATGATGCTGAAATATCTAAAGATTGAATGAAGAAGTTCTGTGCCAAGCCTTAGTTATTGTTTGATATGTTGCAAAAAAAGAGAAAAATCTTATATATGTATGTTATAATATTTTGAAGAAATAAAGACTTATGTTCGGCACTTGAAGATTAAATCCTTTCTAGTACCCAAAGTTCTGCCCTTCGGTCAGGTTTATGTGTTAAGTACAAGCCTATGATAGCTGTCTAGATTATGTCTGTGCAAATTGAGTGTTCTTCAAAATAACGTATTTACCCCTATCTGAGTGGCTGAGTAAATTTACAAATCAAACACTATCCCTATATGAGGTGCTATATTATATGTCTGTGCCTGAAAAGTTATCTAATATGCAAACTCTCTTATAAAATCCAAAATTTCTCCATGTCACGATAAATGATTTTTTTTCGCTTCCATTGCTTGAGGGCAAGCAATAAGCTAAGTGTGGAGGGATTTGATAACGCCGAAATTATATATGTTTTCTATGGCGTTATTTATGTATATTTTATCATTTCTCGTGAACTTTCGATAGTTAATTAGCTTAAATTGCTTATAGGTTCACTTGAAGACTCTGCAGACTCAAGCTCAAAAATTTATACACTTTAGGAGGCAAATAAAAAGAAAAGAAAAGATTCATAGCTAAAGTTCAAGATGTGCGCCGCACTTATATCTTTGTGCGCCGCACTTTTCCCAAAGTCTGAAGAATTAAAGTCTAATAAATGCATCTGTATTAACTCACCAAAACTGCCGCACTTATTTGTAAGTGCGCTGAACTTCCAGTTAAACCATTAAATACTATCGCATTAACTCCCAAAGTGCGTCGCACTTCTTACTAAAACCGTCGCACTTTTCACTAAATTTAGCCTATAAATAGAGGATGAATTTGCATCCTCAAATCATCCCATTCTCTCCATTCTCTCTTCACCAACCATCTCTCACACACACATATCTTTCCCCTTTCACCAAAATCATCAAGAAACACCTCCTAAGTTGAAGAGAAAGATCTAACGATCAAGAACGAAGACGGTTTCCTAATTAGTTATTGAAATAATGGAAGTTTATGTAAAATCTACTTTTGTTATGAACTCCTTAGCCATGAGAGGCTAATTCTCTCATGACTACTCGGTGAAGTTACGATAATGAATAAGTGTTTGATATGATCGTGATCTCTTTAATCTTAAGCTTATGTTGCAACCCTGTTATATCTTATCTTATCCACTTTTGCTTATCAACTTAGATTATATAATCATATCGGTATAGGTCAAAAGACCCGTTATGATCTATATGGTTTTAAAGGTTTGTCTATGATCTTTATCGTTTGTGTCGAGAAATCCACTTTCGTAAACTGATAAACAAAATAAGCTTTGACATAATAGTAACTGTATTATTTGAGTGTCACATTTGGTCTAGTTGACTAAATATAAGTCTTAAGTTAACCCAAGTTAGTTTGTGAAAACGTTTTCTGACGAGGAATCATTTTTATAAATTAATGTCCCATTTTCAAGGTCAAATCATTTCCAACACTTATGAATTATTTTCAACTATCCGAGTAGTCATCTTTATTATCATTGATAAAACTGAAGTTATTTTCAAAATTGTTAAAGTCTATTTTCTTTCTGATTATTCGAACACTACTCTAATCCCTGTGGAGGACCTGGTCTTACCTAAAAAGATTATACTGCATACGTGGGTTATACTTTTACGCGTGTGTTTCCATATAATTGTCTGGTATTTTCAATCTTATAAATTTAAAGCTTTTGAAACACATCAAAGGTTAAGAATAATAAGGAAGCTCACGAATGCTACCTTAAGCATACTATGGAACAAGCTACTATTCTTAGGGAGGTAGTTGAAAAAGCTAAATCATGAAACCCTTTAGATAGTGCATCTTACTCAGCTTGTATGTATGTTAAGCTGATTCAAGAGTTGCTAGGTTATGTTAGAGATACTTGCCCTGATATTCACAAACCTAGTGAGAAATTAGTTGCGGTCACGCCTATTAACAAGAGGAAAAAAGTTTGATTTGCTAACACGGTCACATCATCAGACAACACTCCCAAAGCATCTAACAGACCTTTTTTTGTCTTCTATAGGAGTAAACCCTTCTACTAGTGCTAGCAGATCAAAGCCTTCAGGTAATACAAAGAATGATAGGATTTTGCGAACACAATGAGAAGAATAAAGTAGAAGTCCAATCTAGGAAAGTTAAATCTAGTTTGAATAAAAGGAACTTTGACTCTAAAAATGTCTGTAATGAACATGTTAAGCATCCTGTTAAAGATGCTCAGGCTCTTTGTTCTGTATGCAATGAATGTTTGTTTGATGCTAATCATGCTATGTGTTTAATTGATCATGTGAATAGTATGAATGTGCGTGCTAAATCTGCCTCTAAGAAAAATAAAAGAGAAAATAATGGAAACCTACAGGAAAAGTGTTTAACTCTGTTGGATATAAATGGAAACCCACTGGAAGGGCTTTCACCTTAGTTGGAAATGCGTGCCCTTTAACTAGGATAACCGCCACTAATAAAGTGCCTTTTAGGGTTCTCATTCCTCTTGAAGTAGTTGCATCAAAACATGTAGTAACTAGAAATTAAACCCCCCCCCCCAGATACCTAAATACCTAAAGGTCCAGTTCAAAATAGCAAACCTAAGGTTGCAAAATCTATGACTGCTAATAGAATGGAACCAAATACATCTTAGGGATCTGATACTTCAGTTGTTCCATCTTCTTCTTCTCTTATCGACTGCAGGTTATCCAAATTGTTCTGTGGTATTTGAACTCGGATGCTCCAAGCACATGACAAGAGATCGCTCTTAGCTCACCAATTTTGTTCATAAATTTCTCGGTACTATCAAATTCGATAACGACCAAGTTGTAAAGATTATAGGGTATGGTGATTATCAGATAGGGAACGTCACAATTTCAAGGGTTTATTATGATGAAATGACATGACACAATCTATCTCAGTGGTTATTCTGTCGACTCAAACCGAGAATAGCTTTTCAAAAACACACATACTTTGTTCGTAATCTAGAAGGTGTTGATTTACTCTCAGGATCTCAAGGAACTAACATGTATTCTCTGTCCATTAGGGATATGATGACATCTTCTCTTATATGTATCTTGTCAAAAGCTACAAAGACTAAATCATGGTTATGGCATTGTCGTCTGTCTCATTTAAATTTTAGTGCTATTAATCACTTGGCTAGACACGGTCTAGTATGTGGTCTTCCCAGACTTAAATTTGAAAAGGCCAATTTGTGTTCTGCATGTGCCATAGGAAAAAGCAAGAAATAATCACATAAACCTAAATCTAAAGACACCAATCAAGAAAAACTATATCTTCTGCACATGGATCTTTGTGGGCCCTATGCATTTTGGCAAGTGTAGAAATATGGAAAAAGTACATCCTCATCATTGTGGATGATTACTCTCAGTTTACATGGGTGAAGTTTCTAGCATCAAAGGATGAAGCTCCTGATTTTATAATCAAGTTTCTGAAAATGATACAAGTAAGATTGAATGCAACTGTCAGGAACATTCGTATAGATAACAAAACTGAGTTTGTTAATTAAACCCTCTTAGACTACTATGAACAAGTTGGCATCTCTCATGAAACATCGGTTGTGTGAACTCCATAACAAGATGGTGTTGTTGAAAGGCAAAATTGTACGCTTGTTGAAGCCGCTCGTACAATGTTAATCTTTGCACAAACTCTTTTATTTCTATGGGCCGAGGCAATTGCTACCGCATGTTACACCTAAAACCGATCCAGTTTACGACATCGCCATAGAAAAACTCCTTATAAGCTCTTACATGATAGAAAACTCGATTTATCCTACCTTTACGTTTTTGGTGCACTTTGCTACCCAAACAATGATACTGAGAATTTTGGAGGTAGACATCAAGCTAAAGATTATAAAAGTATTTCCATTGGATCAACCCAGGAATAGCATACCGTATTACAATCGACGTACCAGAAAAATCATTGAAACTATCCATGTTGATTTTGATGAGCTGACGGCTATGGCTTCTGAACAACTCGGTTCAGGACCCGGACTTCAATGTATGACTCATGCAACACCCAGTTCAGGACTCGTTCCAAACCCTCCTCCTTCTGCACCTTTGTATCTCCATCTAGGCATGAATGGGATCTTGTGTTTCAATCAGTGTTTGATGAGTTATTTTCTCCTCCAACTAGCATTGCCTCTCCAATTCTTGTAGAAGAAGCTCCAGCTCCTGTTGAGTCAACCGGCTCACCTTCCTCAACAACTATTGATCAAGATGCACCCTCACCAAGTACCTCACAAATCACTCCACAATTACAATCCTAAACATTTCCTCTCAGTGCTGAAGAAGAGTCACATGATCTTGAAGTCACACATATGAGTAACGATCCTTATTTTGGCATTCTAATTCTAGAAACTATTTATGAAGAATCCTCATCATCAGATGTTATTCATATGATAACATCAAATATTTAATACTTTTTAGTAGCAAAATACCCCCTATATTACCTGTAAATGTTTCACTAATACTCAAAAACGAGATATTTTCTATCATTTTATAGTTTTTTGGTGAAATACAGGAAAGTGATAAGAAACAAGGGAAAAAAAGGCTCAAAGTGTAAATATTTGAAGAATGTTACGGCGCAACACTAAAATAAGGGATACTCGTAACAGAAATTAAGCAAGTACGAAGATCAAGGACAAGGTTACGGCGTAACACCATATCTAGTTACACCGTAACCATATATTTGGAAGGAAATCTTATCAAAGTTAGAGTTACGGCGTAACACCATATCCAGTTACGCCGTAACCATGAAGATCTACAAATTTGGAAGGAAGATCACGTACTTATGAAAATTATTTGAAGGTTACGGTGTAACACCATATTTGGTTACGTCGTAACAACTGCTTAAATATAGAATGCCGTGTAAGAAGGTTACGGCGTAACACCTTTATCAGTTACACCGTAACAAGTTCGATACCTCTAAATAGAGGCCTCATTCAAGCTATTCCGACATCAGTTCCTCCATAGCCAATTAGAGAGGCGACAAAGGCTTCCAACCTTTAAAGAATTTCACCTGGAGTCTAAGGGAGATCACACTTTACTTACTTTTTGTATTTAATCGTTTAAATATGAATACTGTAAGAATTATGAGTTTTTAATCTATGATTTCTTCTATTTCTTGTTGTGTTTTCGTTACCATGAGCGGCTAAGCACTTAAAGTGCTGGCCTAGTTATGTAATTATTGTTGTTATGATGTTTGTTTCCTGTTAGATTATGGTTTCATTAGATATTCCTTGACTATCGTGTAACCCTGGGTTTTGGTAGTATGGGTGGTTTGGACCTGGCTTTCCCCATTATTAGATTAACTAGTCAATATGGGATCCATCAGGTACTAGGGAGGATCACTAACTCCTTACCTAGTATAGGAACTAACCGATCACTGCACTTATCACTCAATATACTTAAAAAGCACAATAACTCGTATCTAGAGGGGTGTAATAAATCTGCATAGTTTCTAAGATATGTTTTGTGAATAATTAGGATAAACACATGCAACCTGGATAACCTACCTCCCAAACGATTTGGGACTGATTTATGGAATCCCCCGACAGGAAGTATAAGATAGACTGGCATATGTATACATTACTTGTCTATCGACCATAGAAACCACTATGAACCCATAGCTTACATTTGCACAGGAAAGCGTTTTCTATAACAACATAATGACAGTAACTAGGGATTTGCCTGTTGTTCCACTACTTGAAGTATCTTCAACCTTTTAATTTTCAGTTATTTTATAAATAATTGTTTATTTATTTAAAATCAAATCAAAAAACCTATTTTTATAAAAGTATTTATAATCGTAAACATGAAAAATCCATAACTCCTTCGTTATTGATCAAATAATTATGATTCTTAATGTTTTGGAATCCTAAAAATATGTAATTTCTGTGAAAAATAATCATATATTTTTATCAGATGTGGAAAGTAATGAGTTTTTATAAAATTGTTTTTATAAAAGTATTTATTATCGTAAACTTGCAAATGGCGTCGCTGCCGGAGAGCTAAAAATTAGTAATAATTTGAATTTTGTATATATTTCCTTTTGTAAATATATTCTGCTAGTTTTTCTTGTAAGTTTTCAGATATGGAAGATGATGTAGACATCAGCGCGCTCACCATGGAGCAGTACATAGCTTTGATTCCAGATGACATTAAACCAGGCATAGTGAACCCCAAGATTGGTGATGACGTCGAATTTGAGATAAATGCAAACTTTATGAGGGAATTACGACGCAAACTTTTCACAGGCACCGATGATGAAGACGCTTACGAACATGTGCGTACGGTATTAGAGATTGTGGATCTCTTCCACTTCCCTGGCGTCACTCACGATGCAATTATGCTTAGGGTATTTCCAATTACACTCAAGGGACGAGCCTTGAGATGGAAAAACAGGCTTCCAGTAGGGACAATCACTACATGGGATCTCCTTAAAAAAGAATTTATTTGGAGATATTGTCACCCTTTCATAACTGCCAAGAAATTAGAAGAAATCCGCAATTTCAAGCAAGAGAGGGACGAGACATTGTATCATGCTTGGGAAAGATACAATGATCTTCTTTACCAATGTCCGCTGCACGATCTGAACTGTCAACAGAAGGTTCATATCTTCTACACTGGATTAGACATCTCCACCCGCAAAATTCTCGACTCTAACGGGTTCATTCCTCTGATGACACCAACACAAGCCCTAGAATCAATACAAGTCATGGCAGACCATTCGCATGACTGGTATGATGAAACAACCACTAGGGAAAGAATCAACGATGTCCTGGACAATGTTGATGCCATTCACAAAAGTTTCAAAGGGGAACATCTAACCAAGGAGTACCCTCTCAAAAAAGAGGAAGAGGCAATCAAGCATAGCAAATATATGGAATCCTTAGAAGAAACCGTCATCAAATTTTATAAAGACACAATTAAAAAATAGACCGCGAATAATGAAAGGATGAGGAAGATCCTTGAAAACACGGAATCAAACATAAGGGCACTTAAAACTAGAAAAAAGAACCAATTAACCCATAAAGTCCTCACTAATACAGGAGAAAAAGTCAAGGCAATAACGACAATGGGTAAGGAAAACATGAAGGAGCTGGTTCCTCATAACTTATCACCTACACCCTTTCTAGGACATTTGAAGGAACAAATGGGGAGACCTTACAGAACTCGCGAAACCATTCGCATGATTGAAAATCCTAAGGAAATTCATAATGCGAAAGCTTAGGATGATGATGGGGACATGGATGTCGGTTGGGACATTACGAGCAAGGATGTAGAAAGGCTTAGGCAATTTCTAACACCTACCATACACACTTTACCCAACCTTGAACCAGTAGTGCAACCATATATACCACTAGGACCAGTCCATGATATGGATAAAATTGTAAAGGAAAAGAAACAGGATTATGATATTCCTCTAAATTATAGCGTAATGCAACCTTTGACCCCTCACACGGGTCACATCACACCACCTGACGACGATTATGTAGCACCGACTACAAATCCTATGTCCAACAAGTAATTAAACAAATTCGAGGAGGAATTTTCTCATATTACGGAGGTTGCCAAAAAAGAATATGATAACCCTGTTATAAAAACATATGATTGTGAGACCTTCATTCGAAAATTACTACACCAAGTGAGCTAATCATCAAGAGAAACGAAATTTCAACAGTATTATGGTTCTAATTTGTCATTCCCCTACCTAGTAGCAAATCATGGTGTTCATTGCTACTCTCACTTGCACTTATCTCAAATGAGGGAATGAACACCTTATTACTTGGCAAATAAGGGTAGAGTCAAGCCCGTGACTCAAACAAAAACAAGCGCTTTGTGGGAGGCACCCCATGACTATCTTTCATTCTGTATATTAGTTGGTTTGTATGTTTTTAACTTTGTTTTGCAGGATCCAGAAGCTAAGAGGAAATTATCAAGACCGGCTTGACTCATATTCATTTGGTAATCGTGTTGAATTTGCAGAAATTGTGGCATAACCACTATAGTTACGCCGTAACCACTACAGTTACGACGTAACCATTTCAAGGTTGCGCCGTAACACCTTAAACTTCAAATTTTTTTACCATTTGATTACGATGTAACCACTATGGTTAGGCCGTAACCTTCTTCTGAAATCTAAAAAAATTAAGTTTTAAACATGTCTAAACCTTATATACGTAAATTGACTTTGTGGGTATGTTCTCTGGAAGCCCTCACGAGACTAAACTCGTCCACTTGGGCCACCAAGTGGTTTAAAAGGCTTGTTGCATATGCTAAATGCCAACCGTGGATTCCCTACGCAATGAGTTAGAATGTATTTCATGTACACTTCATAATTCTTGTAGAACGGTTTTATGCTTTGGTTTGTTTCTATGATCACAGGGGATAAAGAGCTTGCGGGAAGACGGAGATAATCTAATAGATTTCCGCCTAATTTCAAATCTTGAAGCAATGCTCAAGTTAGTTTTCTTGTCTTAATATTCTACTATTTCTTATTATTTTCCATTCCTTAATGTACAATAAAGTGACAATGTATAAATCAAGTGGGGGTGGATAAGAATTTAAAACATGACCAATATGTTTTGCCTTTGATTTTCTAGTTTTCTTTGAAAAATATTGCCAATTTTAAAATTTTTTGACAAAATTTTCTTAAATAACTAGAATTAATCTTTGCCGAA
This sequence comes from Tanacetum coccineum, assembly GCA_026074375.1. NCBI lineage: Eukaryota > Viridiplantae > Streptophyta > Magnoliopsida > Asterales > Asteraceae > Tanacetum > Tanacetum coccineum. Next base: position 15,677 of record BQNB010066993.1, on the reverse strand, counting down.
TGCACATTACCCTTTATTACTATTTGGTGAGATTTAAGCCTAATATTCTGTTTCTATCATATTACTCAAAAATCCCACCAAAAATATATAGAGTGTGTCCGTTAGTATTTAATAACTTAGAACTTGGCATGTATCATCATTTCGAGACTAATTGATCAGCAGGATTGGAAATTCAAGAAGGCAACACTTAAGAAATCACCAAAAACCAATATGTGTGTCTATCGATTTGTTACACTGACTTGTCAACCTCCCATGATAAACCCTTATGTTTCACTCATTATTTGTGCAAGATACCCTTAGATCACCCATGTTAAACCAATCTATGTTTTCAACCTACTCTATATGTTTCGTTTCACCATTTCACCTTAACCTACCCTGTAGTCTTTATTTTTCTTTGTGTTGAAATCTCTGGCTACTTAAGTCCATGGTTCGGGGGAATGGGAACGAGAATTATATACTTTCATGGAAGACCAATCAGTTATGATCTATCAAGACCCCCATGTACCACCACTTTCGACATTATTTATCTCAAGTGGGGGGATGTACGTGTATTATCGAATGTTGCAGGGGCAATAATTAAAGATATAAACCTCTGTAGTATTTGCATATTTACCATGAAGAAAAGAGGGTGCAACAAAAAGGCCACTCATGTGCTAAAAATATAAAGATGGTGCAAAATAAAAAATAAAAAATGGAGCTAGTAGCCCATAATTGCACCAAAACATCTCTATAAAATGGAGCTAGTAGCCCATTATTGAAGATCAGATTTTCAAAACTTTGACCTCTATTGACCCCATGATGGACAGTAGCTAGTTATGGAGCAACCTTAGATTACTTTAGACTATTTGTTTTGTGTTTTACATATTCAACCATTAGAATGTGTATCACTTTGGGAGGGGTGTGGGGTGGGGATGGGGGAGTTTAATTCATTCCTTTTTTGTGCTCCTCACAAAAGACAATGTATTTACAAAACCACTATGTTCAGGAGCACTTTAAAACGACCAACGTATCCCTACGCCTTTCGCCAACCTGTCGCTATGAAAACCGAACACGAGCCCGTATCGTAACATAGTACCCCCCTCCCCCCCGCACACCCTCCATCCCCCCACCCCACCCCCCCCAATCCTGACTAACCCCCTTTCATCCTGCCCCCCCCCCAAGAATTATAGAAATTTTTCAAAGCGGAGCGATCTAACTAATTACAACGCTTGATCATTTCTCTTTCTTCCTTTTTGATTAGCATTTCCTTATTAATGCATGCCCCATCATTTTGTAAAAAAAATTATTAATCTTTTGTGGATGTAGCATTCTTCTTCTTTTGTGCGCCTCACTTAAAGACAAAAAAAGTAAACGCATTTATTTATGACGAGAAGGTGAGAGGCGAGAGGCTGCATCGTTTTAAGATGCGCCTAACAAGAGACAAAGTCAAGAGGTGAGAGGCGTGCATGGTTTAAAAGTGCGCCTCGTCTGTTTTTGTACACTACAAGAAAAAAAGGCTTTAGTGACGAATGGAAAATTCGTCATAAATAGAGAAAATTACGTCACTAATCCAAGCTTAAATTGACGAAATCGACGTCGTCACTTGTCGTCACCAATAGCTCCGTCACAAATGTTATTAAGTGACGAAATTGAATTTGACACGATATATTGACGAACTAAATCTTCACTTACGGGTGTGTGACAACCCATTTCTTCACTTAATTTCATCAACATAAAGTGGCAAAATCCGTCATTATCTGCTGGAATTAAGTGGATAAAAAAAGCTCAATATTTGGGTGAACTAACGGGAAACTAACGGTAACGTTAAACGTCAAATATTGACGGAAATACTGTCAGTCTAAAAAATAGCATATAACAAAAAATTGTGTACTACAGTGATTTTTTATTACGCTGTCATAAATAATTTGCAATGAACTCAAATCTACAAATCTGTAGCTACAAGTCAAACATATTAACTTATTCACAAATACTATTTTATTCACAAAACCTACATGCTCGAAACTCAACACAAATTGAACCAATAACCTATCAAATTCATCCGGTGGATCAACCATCTTTGCAAGAGCATCCATGTCATGAAGCTGAGGTGTAGCCCACCTAACCAAAGACTGTTTTGCCCTCGTCCTTGAGTTGTATTACAACTTAATATGTAAGTAAATATGTTGTATTACAAGTCAAACATATTTAAGCAACGAAAATATATGATAGAAACACTAACCATTCCAACCATTCCTTTGGTCCCTAAGGTCATCTTCACCAAGTCAGCTATCGCCATAGCTCCGACAAAGGATGCTTGAACCAGGACGAATAAAATACGAGTTAAAAAACGTAAACATGTAGGTATGCTTAAGGATAATCAAAGAAAAAGAAAAGATGTAAGATCTATTTACTGTCAACTGCAACCCCTACAATTCAGCCAAACACATCCACCCGACCATATATGTATCGCTGTGGTTGTAGTCGGTTGTCCCCAGAAATCAGTTCACGAGGTGCCCGGTAATATCTTGAAACAAATATAAAGATATGTTGTGGTTCTCCTTTACCTATCAAAAAGGAGAGAGCGAGAATTAAAATAATGCAACACAATATCAACGTATAAAATCAAGAAACGACTACACAAGAATAACACTAAACCAAAGCCAAACTTTTGCGGCTTGCCAAAGTCCGCATATCTTAACCTGAGGGTAATGCCTTGTTACCTGTTCAACAGAAACATATACAATTCAATTATCTACCAAGGTAAATACAAAAGACGTAAAACCAACGTTCCCTCCTAACATATACCTTTAATAAGAACTAACTTTGATAACAACCAACGTTCCCTCCTAAGATCCAACAACCCAACTTGACGATTCAAACTCTTTTAACCAATACACCAAGAATATATTAAACATAAATCTGCATAGGCATGTTTCAAGAAAGTTACAACAAATGGTCTAACCTTTCCAGAACCCAAGGTATCAACAGTTCATGATATACCGTCTGAACAACGGTCGAGACGCCTGCAAGTGGTTTCATTAAATTCGTGTGATGCTGACGTTGTGGACCACATCGAAATAATGTGAATAACGTTAGCAACTTACCTTTTAATGATCCTATCTTTAGCTGTTAATAAGCCTGCTACAACATTTGTACCTGAAATATATGGCAAAAAATGAGGTCCGACCCCCGGTTATGTTATAGTACACTAGATTAAAGACCCGTGGAATCACTGGAATTTATATAAAAATTGTTCATTAAGGAGATACGTTCGTAAATAAATCAACAAATAACAATGATCGTAAATAAGTTCCATACCAATGATTCTTAATGGCATTGTCCGAACTGAGATGAGAATCACATACCAATGACATGTAGCTTGCAGAACCAGCAGATGAGTGAGGAATGGACTTGTATTCGTGGCAACATTATACAAAGAAACGTATTTTTCTGATTTCAAGGACGAAACAAATCTACCTCGCAAGAATAGTGTTTGCCCATGCCGGCCAGGAAGGTGTTTGGTGACAAGCGGTTGACTTGGATAGCAAACCGGTTACTGGGTAGCTTTTCGATGAAGATATACATTGTGCCTTGTTTCTGGTATCTTGTATTCCCTGGAATAAAATTGAAACAACACACCATAGTTAGTGCATGAACCAAAAGCAGAAGATGGAACTATATTTAAACTCATAAACTCGTTCCAATTTCATTCCACCCTATATCTAAACTCATAGGCCGAAAGTGACTCAAAGACGTCCAATCCAAACGTCATCCAAAATTGAAAGAAATAGGATAATTAGAACCCAAAGCTTAGAGGGACCCACCTTCAGAATAGCGACTACCACCACCATACCCATTTTGAGGAAGATAAGAAACCATCAGTAATCTGTCTCTTGCTTCAGGTGGCCACTGTATATCGGATAACACCAAATGGGACCTGTCTGTTTTTGGTCATTTAAGCTCGTTTTTGGAGGTAAAAGATATGTGTAATTAAGCACTTATCACTCAGCCAATCCTGAAATCACATGCAAGCAACACATAGAATTTTCAATGACAATCTGTAAAAAAGATAAAAATGATAGCAAAGTACAAAGACGTATCTACCATATTCTCCCTTAGAAATATATCGATAGTAGTTCCAACATGCATGAGTGCGTTTGCGTATATTGTTGCACTGTGGAAAATGCTGTCCCTCATCTCGATCGATTCCTTTGTTCTCTTGATAATAAGTAAATCGGGCCTGTTTAAAGATTTGTAACAATATATGAATCTTTATAAACTGCATAATATGGAAATGTATGTTACAGTAAAAAAAATATAGTATTCACACCTGTAAGTACCAACGAACCTACAAGTCCACAATACTTTGCGATTGTCTCCAACTTGCGAATTCTGTAATTGGTTGCATAAATTGCAGGTAGGTTATATTCAAGAAAGTTGTCATGCACAAAGAAGGCTATTCCCCCATGTTACCACATAAGATGAAATGATGAACTAGTTAAATGATTAATATTACTCACCAAATTTACTATCGGTGTGTAGAAAAAAAGTTGCGGCAACAATGAGATAGCACAAAACCAGAGAATTACATTAATAAACGACACCAACATATTCCTTAAGTTGGCTACTCCTGAAAGATTGATCAAGTAAAAAATAACCAATGAACACTTAGATTTTCCAATTAGAAATCAAGGGACCAAAGACAGTTTAAGCCATTTTCTTATTCAAAGTTGTGCACTTACACTGGTAGTAGACACATCCTTGACCAAAGGTTATATGTATGGCATTGACAAGATATCCTGCATTAACATAACAAGGACAATTGAGATAAATTTTGGTTCAAACACGCATAGAGACATACAGATATATACATACAAATATTCCACGGTTACAAACCCTTTACCCAATAAATAAGATTTACATACACACATGTCATCCTTTTAATGCTACCATTTCAACAAGAATGGTCATTATTTACGATCACACATTAACTTTCCTACACAAACAAGACTCACAATCAATATACATGACTTATTTATATGAGTTGCCCCTTTATATATGACTTGTTTCAGCTAACGAGTGAACTAATCCAGAAAAATTAACCTCAAACGACTATCAAATAGAATTGTACAGATGAACAAAATACAACTATGTCTTAGAAACTGTCACATAGAAGTGCATGAACAAACATATCTAAGTAGATGTGTACTTTAAGCAAATTCAAGGTAAAAATAAATGATAACCAAAGGATAATAACATTTATAGATAATTAATAACATCGACAATAATAATGCAGTTGTGATAAGATGAGCCATTAGGAAACTAGATAAAATAAACTTAATGACCGGGTACAAGCCGGCTTCCAAACTCCAAAGCCTAAGTATGGATCTTTAAAAGAATTTAACCAAATTCATTCTTAAACATGTTAAAATGTGTATATAGTTTATTTAGTATAGTCACTCCTTAAGGCATCTCAATCACTTTTCTTATAAATTTAGTACTATGCTTCAACCAATATGCTTCAATAAATCACTTCTCTTATGAATTTTTTAGGCATCTCAATAACTCCTTCACTATTTTCATAGACACGAGTCGGTCAAAGAAAATAAAGAGATGAATTGTTTATGAGAGAACTTTGAACCTCTGTGACGATGCTGAGATTCTAGTAGTTCCTTTGATACTACTAACATCATCCTTAGTGTAGTTGTAGAACACTTAAAGACACTCATATCCACTATAATGAAGGTACCGAAGTCCATAGTAAAAAATCTTATAACAGGTCCCTTACTCAACCTAAAAAATGCAATCGTATTTAACGATCTACATGACATGATGCGACTAAAACACTCAACCTTATTATCTATTAGTTAACTCATAGCAATGTAACATTGCGTGCATATCAAACACTCTAAGCATTTATAAAAATTTAAACAGCTTCAATAGTACCCTGAACAAAAAAAAATAGTAGTTGAAAATCGATTACAAAATATATAAACTCAACCAATTTCTACAAGAGTTAACAACTGTTAACGAGCTGGAATCACTGAACCGAAACTTTAAATCCAAACAAAATTACAACCTAATTCCACCTGAAATCACTGAGGCATCTTATCAAACACTTGCGCCACAAACTACTAATATTTTCATTGAAGCATTTTATCAAACACTTAGGCCACAACTACTAATGCTTTCATTGAAGCATTTTATCATAATAATAGCTTAAAGCATTTTGTCAGACCACAATAAAATGATATATATGTATGATAATCAAGCTATATAACTTCAAACTGAAAAGCATATGTGATTGATTATTACCTGAAAAGTAACTTCCGATTGTGAAGGTGACGGTGTGAAGACGGTGAAGGTGACGATGGCGATGGTGAAGGTGACGACGGCGATGGTGAAGGCATGAGGACGGTGATCTCTACGTCGCGACCTAGTGATGGTGATGGTGATGGTGATGGTTTGTTATGAAATGGGGGGAGAAGAAGGTATGAAGGAAAATAATGGCATCCGTGTTTGTGTAATATTTGAGCATTTTGTCAGTTTCAGTCCTTTTACTTTTAAGTGTTAGATAGAAAAAAAGAATGATGTATGTGTTCAAGTGAGTGACGAAAAGTTTCGTCATTAAGTTTGTATAAACTTTATGACGAACAAATATTGTCACTAACAGTTACAATAGTAACAAAAGGCACTCGTCACTAGATCAATTAATGCGATTCAGTTTATTAAAATCATGTGATGCCTTTTTTTGCTAAGGTAAAAGTAATTTTTTAACTCTTTTTATGTGATTTTTTTTAAACTTGAGAAGGAGAAAAATTACGATGTGAGTTATTATTCGATTACAATTATCAATTCAGTGACAAACATTTTTCGTGACTGCCTATCCAAATTTGAGTGACGAAAATTTCGTGACAAAGGAGCGTAACAAGAAATGAGTTAGACGTGGACCATTAGTACTAGACTGAGTGACAAATACTTTCGTCACTAACATGTATATTAATGACAATTTATTACTTCGCCATTAAATCTATGCAAGTGACGAGATATAGTGACGACAATTATATATCGTCACTAAAATTGTGTTAATAGTGACAAAAAATATAGGTCGTCATTAAATTTGCGTCACTATAGCCCATTTTTTTTGTAGTGATCACTTTTTTGATGTACCATTAAAGCTCGCATCTTTATTTGCCATAACCCGAAGTCATTCCTCTACTTAAATCATATATCTTAGATTTAAATTTGCTAGGTGTTCGATGTGTAGTACATTAGATCTCTTGTGATCACGACGTTTTTCATCATAAGTTTTGTGTATCGGAACATGTACGATAATAGTGTGTTGTTTAATTTCTGCTAAATGGACACGGTATTAGTAATCGGATAATGAGTTAATATGATATGTAGCGCATTTTATGTGCGTTTGTTTCTTGCTTAATTCAAAGATCAAACATACCACACATATCTGGCTTCCATAGTTACTCATCTTTGCGACTTATGCAAAATTTTGAGTCCTCTACTCATCTGTTTCATTTGGAACAAACGAAATAAACATCTTGTGATGCTTTATAGATTGATTTGTGTTTTAATTCGGATGTGTTTAATGCTTTTTCCAACATTAGATTCTTCCTAGCAAGTGTTTTTACATAAGTGACTTACATTTTGATAAACCGATTTCTTAACAAGTACATATACAACAAACTGGGAAAATGTGTGAACAGTTAATCAAATTTATAAAGCAAGACTTCAGATCCAGTTTATACAAACATTCCATATGATATACCCCAACATTTTCTCTTATCACAACTTTCATAAGGCCTTTTTATATTAATTTAACAGGCTTAGTTTATTTACATCATTAAACCAAATTAAAACCATGATGCTAATTATTGTACCCCTCACGAACCTTGAAGTTTACATGCAAAGCTTCTTTCTTATACATTGGTGCATGCATTTCTTCTTCCATGTTGATGTCACAGGGATCCATGTCATTATTGGGAAGGAACCATTCGAAGTTCATAACTAAAGAAGCAACAGTTAAGAGGATTGTCTTGGAAGCCATTGATTCCGCAGGACACATTCTTCTTCCTGATCCAAATGGGAGGTATTCAAAGTCATTCCCTTTATAACACAACTTTGATCCGATAAATCTATCGGGCTTGAAACTTAAAGGGTCATCCCAAAGTTTGGGATCGCGACTAATAGCCCAAACGTTAACGAGTATTTGGCTGTCTTTTGGAATAGTGTATCCCATCACTTCACATGTTTCCATTGCTTTATGAGGCAAAAGAAGTGGTGCTGGAGAGTGCAATCTAAGTGTTTCCTTGAAACAAGCTTCTAGGAAGGGAAGGCGAACTAAATCGGACTCTTTGACTACGTGCTTTCATTATGTTGTTAGACTAGCGTATAGTTATGTATGTTGTTGGTTCATATGATCGTCTAATTTTTTGTGTAGGCACCCCACCCCACCTCCTCTTAGGGCTCCGCTGGCATTTAGTGCGGTTTTTAGTGATGTGTTATGGGTAAGTAAGGGCGAGTCGCGATCTTCACCTGTCTGTTTTCGGTTAAGTGTGGTGGGCTATTCTGGTAGGTATCGGTTACTGCATTGTGTAGGATGCAGTTGCTATTGCTTTCTTAGAGGACGTCCTTTTTTTAGATAAATTTAAGAATAGAAGGCTATATATATGAAGAACATGTGGCCATTATTGTTGTTTTTGGTCGGATCGGTAGAGATATGTTTTTGTTTATGACATCAGCATTCTGGGTCGTTTGTGTCTACTTATTCTTAGTATTTGCTTTACTTATATTATTCCGGCGACTTTTGGCCGGATTTCCTTGGAGGGTGAGGGATTCATAAAGAGGGTGTTGTGGTAGTATCGTACATTCTTGATATCGAGGCTTCACAATGGCGTTTAGGTGTATCGGAGGTAGGGTATATGTGGGAGCTGTCTTGAATTGTAGGGCTGGCACCGATCTGGTTCATGGGGGATTCGCTCATCTAAGACGTTATTTGGTACATTATACATTTATCCTATTATCAGCATTAAAGGTTATATGACTTTCAGGTATTTTTCGTATAATATGAGCATATTACACCTCTTTAATTGGTTCACTTTTATATTTCTTATTTATCGATAGCTGCATATAGCTGTTCCGGTTCTCCGCTCCCGGCGCGCATGTTTTCTCAATATTTTTAGGACTCTTCTAAATAAAAAGTGTTGCAATACTCACCTCTAAGTGTAGTCTTGTGTGACTGCATTGGTGTCATCATTTTCTTGGGAGCGCCTTGGATGTCGACGTTAGTGTATATAGAACCTTGGTGATCGTTCTTATTTTGTAACATATGGCAATAGCTTCACTTATAGTTGGTATTAGTTAGCAAAAGAATGATATAGAATTAAGTGAATCTGACTAACGTTCTTGAATGTCTATTTAGAGAGCGAGTCTGATTCACATAAATAGATTAGAATTGTTCGTGTAGGGGGTGTGTGGTTTTTATTCTTATTGGTAGAGAGTGGTGACATCTTGTTAGTTGGGTGCAAGGTCTCCTCTCAACACATTTGTGGGAATTGGCAATAAAGGCTGGTGGGGAGACACAGGCCTGGCACTTACACTTATTGTTTTTAAAAATATGCTTCGTAAAGTTAGATAAATTACTGATACGCGCCAATAATTATTCAATAAAATAAACGTTCCCACAAATAAATTATTAAACCGACCAAAAAAAACCCCCTCCCCTCACCGACTCAAAAATAAATTAACATAAAAACCTTAAGTTTTATTAATTAGCATTCACTGTTATTTCTATAATACATCTAAATATGACCACAACTCCCAAAACACCATCCGCACCCCAAAAATCACCTAAATGTTAACCGCCATAAGTTTTTCCCTATTATGAAGAATGAGAATATATTATCCCTTGGTTTAGAAGCCTTTACGGTTTTATATAACAATGTTTTTGGTAACTAAATATTTATTTTGAAAATGCAAGTCCACTTGGTTTAACTCACATGGGAAGTTTATGATATAATTTTCTTTTCTTAATTCTTTATATAATAGTTTGAAGAGGTTTTGAGATAACATGTGCTTCAGGGGCACAGTAAGGTGGGGACCAGGCATAATTGTATCAGTGGGTGAGTGTGAGGATGATATTGATTATTATAAAAGTTGCTGGACCTAATAACAAAAATGTACCATTAGACTGGTGTCCCACCTATCATGTACCCCTGTGAGCACTATGAAGAGTGATGAATCTTAGTGTTTATGATTACAGAATGGATGCTCCATTATTGGCTCCAGCTAATGAATTGACACAAGTAATATGTAAACCAGATGTGCTCCTCTCAGCATTTGCCCGTTTTTGAGTTGTTTAGGGGTAAAAATAGTACTCACTAAGTTATGAATCATTTTCATATTAGAAATTTCCTACAAAGCGTTTACAGCATCGCTTACCATTTAGAAATTCAATGCAGATAAATTAATTCGAATTTACTTAGGGAATATATAGGAAAAGTGTAGTTAGTAGCTAGACTCTATAAAATAATAGTTCCTAATTCTTTGTAGTTTCATTGAAGAAAGAAGTACACTATATAACTTTAGATACGCATTTGCAGCTTAAGGTACTCATATATTCTATTCATTCTTGGAATTCTGTTTATGACATTTGATTCGCATCCATATTTGCACCTGTCAGTGAAATCCTTGTATATGTTTTCTAGTCTTTGATTCGTTACATACCCCACTCCCTTATCCCCCGTTTGCTACTATATGACAAAAGCCTTTGATTTGTTTGTGATATATGCTTCATTTGACATTGTCATGAGATGAACTTATCTGTTTTGTTTAGACATGACCTTCTTTTGACATAATATGTTTCGTTTCGAAATCCTATATGAACCGCTTTGTTTCGATGCCCGAGATATTAACTAGCCATGGAGGTACCATGGTCGCGTCATTGAGGCACAAATGGCGTGACACTATATGTGGCCGTGTGATCAATCCAAGGCGTCCTCATTTGTTTTGTTTGCTCTATTATGCACTTGGCCATATTGATTTGATTTGATTTATAGGGGGCGTATTGATGCATCCTAGGTATTTTGTTCACTTCAGTTTTGGTGTATGGATCAGTGTGGTGCCAGCACTTTATATCACACTTTGCCGGGTACATCTGGAGTCTGCAGCTCCCATGTACAATTTGATATAATATGATATGTATTTGATTGTAGGGTCTAAGCACGTGGCATGCTTTAGACATTTGTTTTGAGCTCGTAGGGCATTTTATATGTTTGTTTGGTTATCTGTTTTGTTCGGCTCTTATGATATATGAAATCTTGCTACCCATATTATGGTGATTCCATTTCGCTTACTTATATATATATTTGATCTATCCGTTTTGTTTATATATGTTCACTAAGCTGCATTTCTTTTCTTCGTGACATGTAATAAAAAGAATATGGGTTATGAGTGAAGAGTGCTTAGAAGCTCTTAGTGGACCGACTTGATGATAGTTTTCCCTATCTCATTTAGAGTTTTTTAGACATTCAAGTTGGATTGTATTTTGTTTCGACTTTGGAGTTGGATTTATTTTTGCTTGGGAGTCATTATGTAATGGACTACTTATTTCCTTAGTTTTCTTGGAGAACTTTGTTGAACCATTTATTGAATAAAGTCTTCGTGAGCTTTCGTTTGGAAATGGCCATAAGTGTGACATTTGACCCGTTCTTGGGTGGGGTGTTACAGTTTAGTTCGTAGTATTTAATTGTCTTTCTATTAATTAGGAGTAGCTATTGGATAATCAAAACCCCTCTTAAACCTGATTGTTTACTTGCTTTCATAAAAATATAAAAAGACCAAGAGGACCAAGGACCAAGGGGGAATTTCATATATACCCACTAAAACTTGAATATTATCATATTTACCTAAAATACAAGTTTTCAATGCATAATGTACAATAGTGTTTAAGCATGTTTTGGTTATATATGATATTATGCAGGTTTTAGTGGGTATATATGAAATTGCCCCAAAGACCAAAAATAATCTTCCCTCAAACCTTTAGATTTAGGTGACATACACTTCGAACCTACCTTACTATTCCCCTAGAGAACAATCAAACCCTCAGACTTACCTATACTACACTACAACGGTTAGGTTCACTGCCTAGGAGGGTTGTTAAACTTCGGTTTGCAATCACCGCACATCAAGTTTTTGGCGTTGCTACCGGAGAATAGTCTAGGTTTCGAATTCTATCTAGCTTAGGTCTACTCACAAGATTCCTATCAAGTGAGATTTTATTTTTCAATTCAGAATAGCTTTCTTGTAGTCTATCTTTTCTTTGTGCCTTTTGTTTGTAACTCTTTCATTTACCATCATGATGAATAGAGAAGCATTTTGGTTTATGGTCTAAACTCGTGTCTTTTTGATAGAATCATAAAAATCTTTGTAAGTCTGTTTTGAGATGCTCTTTTTCATTATTTAAATGCTCATTTTATGTAAGTAATGTAGCCACACTATGTTCCAATTTGATGTTTATTGTTTCAAAAGCATCAATTTCCTTTTTCATTTTGCTTTGTTACTTGTTTCATTCAAAATTTGACCATGTTGCCCTTATTTTTAAAGCTTTATCTTGATATTTAAGTTCAAGAGCAATACAATGTACTTCCATTCTTGAAAAATCTTTTTGAAATTGGGCAACGGTCTTTTTGAGACAAATATTTTCAGACTCGAGAGATTGGTTTGAAAATCTAGTGGTCTTGTTATCAAGTGATGGATCAAGCAAAGGACTTGTAACTTGACATTGTTCAGCATCCTGGTCAACCCTACCTTCATTAATAAGTTAAGATTGCTCAGCATGCATGTTGTTGCAGTCAATTGTACCTCAACCATTAGCTCTTTGTCATATACAGGTCTGATATCTGCAGTATCAGCATCTGCATCATTCCCTAACCTATATCTTGTTTTCCAGATTATGTCCCACTGATTTTCATGACAACCAAACTAGCATCTAATGCTTTACCCGTATCAACCTTATTCTCTTGCATCTGCATATGTCTTTTATTCACCCTTCTGTCATATAGTCTTTTGTGACGTGTTCTTTCAGCAACGGACTTTTTTACATTAATCATGTGTTGAAGTAATGTTTTTCTGAACTGTTTAACTTCGATTCCAGTGTATTCAACAAAATACTTGTCTGTCATTTGACTGTCATAATCCAAAGTAAACTGTAAATCGATGAACTTCTGAAACTGTCTATTGAACACCCAAAAGGCGGAATCATCTTCTTGAAAATTGTCTTTGTCAAGTTGCTTTTGTAGTTGATCCACGTTGAGAAACATCGTACTTTTGAAAGTCTCGTTATCTTGACCAAAGAGTGACAAAAATTCCCGTTTGTATCCATGTTCGATACAAGTGCCTTTTAAGTCTTCTTTAGAAAGAACTTGAAGGTGTGAATGAAGTGATCAAAAAATATGGCATGCATCTCTCTTTTGCTTTTGACATTTTGTATTTTATTGCTTGCACATCTTTTGTTTCCATTGTATCGAATTTGTTGTCAAATGAATTACGGATCATAAGTAGATAAAGTGATTTGTTGTTGTTTGTTATTTGGAAAAAAATTGTAATTGACGTTAAGGTACTTAAGCTTAATTAACGATTATTAGAAAACTTAAAATAAGGACTAACGGTGAAAATGATTAAAACTAAATGTTAAATAAATAAAATTTGTAAAACAAAAACTATAAAAGAAAAATGTTTAGAAAAGGAAGGTTAAAGTGGAAATAGTTTTAAAAACTAAGGGCTAATAGTAAAATGTTTATTGAGTAAGGGCTAAAAGTAAAAAAAATAATTGAAAAATAAGGGTAAAATGTAAAATTAAAATTTTACACAATATTTATATAATAAAAAAAAGGGTTTTGCTAATGGCAGCCCTTAGGGTTGTCGTTAAGAGAATGAATTTTATTACAAAGTTATCCCTAAATCATTATGATTGGATGTCAATTCCGAAAAATATGGATACAATCCTTAAAAATCCGGATGCCCTTCTTCCTGATTTTCGGTACTATACACAAGAGTGGTATTAGTGACTATATTCAGGGGTGTTTGGTATACAAAGGTTGTATTGGGATACACATGAAGTAGGACTAGCATCCGAGCGCATTCGTTGGACGTGTTTGTGTGAGCACTCGTAGAGGTGACCATTTAGTCACTTTGTTTCATATCATTTGTTGTTAACTTCAAAGGTTAGTTTCCTTTGTTCCATTTTGTTTATTTATTGTGTGTGTTAATCATATGTCCCTTACCAGATCCATATCCGCTGCGTACTCGTAGTGTTAATGGTTAACTGATTATAAAATCCCAACAGTGACATCACGAGCCAACTCGTTTGGAACGAGTTGCTACTTAGATCTAGATTAATCAGCTTATTAGACGACACACGAATAAGCTCACTAATACGACCAGATAGCTTATTGTTTGAAAGATCCAGACCTAATAGCGATGGTATTTGTAACAAAGACTGAGGTAAATTCCCACTTAAAAAGTTGCCACCAAAACTAAGAAACTGGAGCCGATAGAGACCTTTCCATTTGGAAGCTGATTTAATCCCGCCACTTATGCTTTCATTACGAAGATCAAGTACTATGACATGACTAGTTTCGTCACATGAGACACCGCCCCAAGCACAACATCCGACGCTTTGGCTCCACCCCACGGCCCACGAGTTTGGTCGAGTGTGAAAAGTCGAATATGAGATCGTTTTTAAGAGACAGAAGTGATGATTTTTTGTCACTGAGACACTGGGCAGATACCGAACTCGTATGTAACTCCAAAAAGAATAAGCAAACTGATACAAAGAAAAGACATGATGGGATTTGAACTCTCATTTTTTTTAGTATGATATGATGACAACTTGACAAGTATGAAATTCTTTCTAGCTTAAATATATTAACCATGTATAAATCAAGTCAACATTCAAAGTCAACGGTCAGCATTCAAAGTCAACGGTCAACATTCAATATTCAAGTCAAGTCAACATTCAAAGTATATTTATTAGTCATTAATTTGTATTGGGCCTAAGCCCATAGTAATGATTCTAGAATGATCTTTTGTATCTAATATATAGGATAGTTGTTATCAATTGTAAGTAAGCAAAATCAATTAGCCTTTCAATGAAGTTTTACCAATTATAATATGGTATCAGAGCCATAAACACTCACCATCAAAAACCCTAAATAGCCTCTCCTTTTTTTTCATACGCATGCTTGCTGCCAATTAAATAAGTTTTGCATAATGATTATTGCATAGCTAATTCAATATTGCTTTTTGCCGCTTATTAAAAACTTTGTATCTAGTATGATGATGTATAGTGCAACCAATTCGTTGTATCCTTGTGTGTACTTGGCAACCCATCAGCCACCGATCCAATTTGTCAGTTCTTCGGCTCAACAGTCACCTATACATTGGCTCCAGTTTCTTATGCTCCTACCCCTCCACATGCATTTCATACCATGACTCTTCAAAATCCAAACTGGAATATGGACACGGAAGCATCATCTCATTTGACGGACAATGCAAGTATACTCACATCTTGTAGCAATTCAAGCATTTATCCATCTGTATTTGTTGGCAATGGTCACTCTATTCCTGTCACTCATACTGGACATAGCTTTTTGCATACATCTTCTAAGCCTCTTCACCTTAAT
>BQNB010066992.1:0-32125 GCA_026074375.1 Tanacetum coccineum | reverse complement strand
CTCACTCTAGAAAGCTCTCTCTCACTTTCTCTCTCTAGAACTTGGCTAATCCTCTAGTCATTCGATTGTGTTATGATTTCTAATATCCTATCGGATTCTCTTGCTCCAAGAATTTGATATAGAAATTCAAGATAAAAAAGGAGCGGAGAATCTAGCGGCTGATCATTTTAGCAGATTAGAAAATCCTCATCAAGGGGATCTCGTTGGTATGGAAATGAATGACAATTTTCCACACGAGTCCCTAAAAATGATTTCTCTTAATCCTGACAATGAACCCTCATGGTTTGCCGATATTGCAAACTACCTAGTGGGTAACGTGCTTGTTAGAGGGATGTCATCCTAGCAGAAAAATAAATTCCTTAAGGATGTTCGACATTATTTCTAAGATGACCCCTATCTCTTTAGGATTTGTGCCGATCAGATTATCTAACGGTGTATGGACGGGAAGGAGGCTTATGTTATTCTTGAAGCCTGCCACCATGGTCCCACTGGGGTACATCATGGCCCGAACTAGACCGCTAAGAAAGTTTTTGACATTGGTTTCTACTGGCCTTCCATATATCGCGATGCCCAAGACATGGTCACACATTGTGACGCATGTCAACGTCAAGGAAAAATCTCACAAAAGGTTGAAATGCCTTAGAATCCTATTCAAAATGTTAAGATCTTTGACGTTTGGGGCATCGACTTTATGGGCCCGTTCTTGTCTTCATGGGGGAACCGATATATACTCGTGGCTGTTGACTATATGGGTTGAAGTTAAGGTGCTCCCCACAAATTACGCCCGAGTGGTTGTTAAATTTCTGAAGCATTTATTTTCCAGATTTGGAACTCCACGGGCCATTATCAGTGAACGAGATACACATTTTTGCAACGATCAGTTTGCAAAAGTGTTAGCAAAGTATGATGTGACACATCGACTTTCTACCTCGTATTATCCACAAACAAGTGGCCAGGTGGAGGTTTCAAATCGGGGTTTAAAAAGGATATTAGAAAGGACATTATGCGAGCATCGAGCAAAATGGGCCGATAAATTAGATGACGCCTTATGGGCTTTTCGTACCGCTTTCAAGACACCTATCGGTTGTACTCCTTATAAGCTCGTATACAGAAAATCCTGTCATCTACCCATTGAGCTTGAGCATAAAGCCTATTGGGCCTTAAAATGGGCTAATTTTGATTTAAAGACTGCGGGTGATCACCGAAAAGTTCAAATGAATGAATTAAATGAACTTCGAGATCAAGCCTATGAGAACTCTTTGATCTACAAGGAAAAGAAAAAGAAGATACACGATGCAAAGATCAAAAACCGAGAATTCCATGTCGGTGATCGTGTTCTTCTTTTTAATTCTAAATTAAAGATTTTCTCGGGCAAATTAAAATCCCGCTAGTTCGGCCCGTTTACGGTTTCTAAAGTATTTCCATATGGCACCATTGAGTTATCCCAACCCGACAGTCCCAACTTCAAGGTAAACGGGCACCAGATCAAACACTACTATGGAGGGGACATCCCTGCTATGTATGTCTCGGATCTTTATTTGTCCCCCACAGACAACTAAATTTGGGGGCGAGTCAGGCTAGCGACTCGTTAATAAACAAGCGCTTCTCGGGAGGCAACCCGTGTTTGTTCTTCTTTCTATTTTCTTAATAAATAAGTGTGTGATTATATAGCCCTAGTATGAGAGTGTGCTTCTTTCTATGGTTTGTGATACCATTTTTGCTTGCAGGATTCCTTAAGATCGTGAAGACCCGTACTTGTTTTCAATCCTCCAATCACCCGGTCTTCGATCTTCTGATTATTTTGGAATCCTCAATCCTGATCATATATATTTATTGTGTTTCCCCTTTTACACTTGGAATTACTAGCATTTGCCTTTTTCGTCCTTAAGTGTGGGGGTGGCACCCGATATTTTTGAACATTGAGGCCAATGTTCAGTTCTAAGTGTGGGGGGGGGGGGGGGGTTTCTATCGAAATTGATCATACATGTGCCTGTTTGTGCCTCATACAACCCCGTTTTAACCAAAATTTTAATTTATTTTATGTTAAAAAAATGATGATAAGAAAATAGAAAAAATATAACAATATAAAAATGTGTAGAAATAAGGCCCGTAGGCTAGAACTAGGGAGATTTTAACTTGACCAAGTGTTTCATTCTAGCTTTCCCCTTAGCTTTCGAGACTAAGCGTTTGCAAGACTTTAAAATTTTGCAAAGAACGAAAAATGATAGAGTTGAATATAAGTTAGATGCTAAGCGTGGAGTAGTTGGATCTCTTTAGAGCTCATAGAGGTTAATTGTGGCTTTTTGCTCCCATCAGCTTAAAAACTATAAAAATAAAATAATTTTCAATAAATAAAGTTGATTTGGTTCTTATGATTCTTAGTTTTGATCCCTTCTTAGAGATTCCTTCTGATGAAAGTAAGGTACACATCGAGGTTTTGTCAGTGTTGTGGGGAAATAGGCTACCGATTCCTGACGGCTCGCTCCTGTTGTCTAGGTAGTTAAAAGACCACAGGACTTGAAATTTGGCTGTAATAATAATAATAATAATAATAATAATAATAATAATAATAATAATGTAATAAACTGAAGCCGAAATAAGACCATTGTTTCATGTCGGTTCGCTCCCGATGTTGCAGTCGTTTAAAGGGTGGAAGTAATAATAATAATAATAATAATAATAATAATAATAATAATAATCTGAGATTGATAAAAGTTTGCTGTTTCTAGTCGGTTCGCTCCCGATATTGCAGCCTTCAAAAAGGTCGAGAAAATTACCGAGGTCGAAATAAAACTACTGTTTATGGTCGGTTCGCTCCCGATGTTGCAGTTGTTTAAAGGACCGAGGGATAATAATGTTGCAATAATAATAATAATAATAAAGCCAAATTTCGACTCTGGGGTTATCTAAATAAAGCCTCCTTCTCTGGACTCGTAGTTGAGTTATTTCAGATGAAATAAAAAGGATAACCCCTAAATCATGCGAAATTAGAACCTTAATGTGGACCTTATTCTCAGCACATCATCTCTTTAGGAAAGGATTTCAAACTAATTGTGGTTTAAACCGGTCACCTTTATAATAATAAGGCCTTAATATATTTAAATAAGTGATCTCGTTTCACATTATATTTTTCGAATAAAATCTGTAGAGGAATTAGGAATAAGGGAGCGAAAAGTAGCCGCGTTTACACAATTAGCATTTATGAGTGGCGTTAGCATCTAATCTTATATTTAGCTGTGACTTCGTTTTAATCTTAGTTTAGGGATTGTGTAAATCGAGGATGATGAAATTATGTTCTTATAGCCTTTTATATGTTTTGTAATAAAAAAATTAACTTGGTTTTTATCTTTTAATAAATAAATGGTTAAAACGAGGGCGCTTTAGAAACAAATAATTTTAAACTCTCTTAATGAACCTTTTCTGTTCTTGTTTGATGTGAGGGGTTATTAAGTTAAGGGGGGTCAAGTTATTTATTTCTGGGCGTGTTTTATAAACATTGAGTGTGGGACCAGCAATGGCTAAGTGTGAGGAAATTTGATGGTGCTTAAACACACATCATTAATTTCCCGAAAAACACTATTAATCAGACTAATAACCATAAAATATGATAAAATATATTGCAAATATGTGTGTTTTATGTTATTATGTCTTGCAGGTACTAAGGATTGAAAACAAAGCAAAAACAGAAACTTTCTGGTTCGATTCGATCAAGTTTTCTTATTATTTAAGATCAAGACGAAGTCATAAAAATTTCCCGAGCATTCCATTAGAAAAAAGCACAAGATTACGAGTCTGACGGTGCCTTCATCTCTTATTGGGCCGGCCCAACTCCATTTATATAGGTCGGACCGACCCACACTTATTAGAAGCCCTTGTTTAATTACTAAACATAACTCAACCCAACTACAAGTGAGACTCAACCTAGCAATTGTGATGCAAGATCCTAGCCCACAATCAAAGGAATATTCGGGCCTGCTATTGCAATATGAAGCTCGGCCTAATTGGATTTTGAGTTGTCAATGTTGAATATCGATGTTAGTTGTGCATTTGATGGAGAGTGAAATGCACACGCCTAAATTAATTCCAAATGGCACGTGGCCTAGTCCACTCTCGCGCACTATCCATCTTTTGGCTAATCCTTTGTCAACACGTGGCAACTATGTATTATCAATTCATATATGTAATAAAAAGGAGAGGTTCTAGAAATACGAATGCGTTCATTAAACGCAAGTAAGTGGCCACGTGGGGAATTTCTAATGGTGAATCTAAATGATTATTCGCTAGCATTTCGACGTATACAAGGATGAGCCAATGATTGGCTGGAATTTATTACGCGTTTTTGGCAAATTGACATATCTACCCCCAACTTTGGCTATATATTGAAACATAGCAGCCTCATTTTCATTCATTAGGATTTATTCTTAGTCTTAGTTACTAAATTTTTTTAGCATATTGTAATTTTTCAGCTTATTGTAGTTTTTAAGTTCAGCTTATTGTAATTAGATCTTAGCTTATTAATGAAGATGATTGAGATTTGTGGTAATATTACCTAGTGCTTATTGTCTCTTGGCTTAATCCTCTCTTTTCTTTTCTTTAGCTTATTTCTATAATAAGCCTTTTTCTTCTAGCTTAATCCACGAACTGAATAAGCTCTCCATAGCTTATTCGTTTGGATTTAGGCTTAGATAATCGAATAAGCTTAGGCTTATTTCATTTCATTTCTATTCTCTTTTCTTTGTAATTTTTTGAATAAGCTTTTAGCTTATTCGAATTGCTTATTGATGTGTTTTGGCTCAATTCGAAAGCATTAAGGAAGGCTCGGAGTGCTTATTTCCTCCGCTTAATTTTAAGCTTCCTTGAAAATCGAGAGCTTATTTTGTAGTTTACAAATTTCGGTTAGATTATTTCCTTATTGTTTCGGCTTATTTTTTTCTCTTCTACTTTCGGCTTATTGTTTTCCTTAGCTTATTTTCTGTTCGAATAAGCTATCTAATAGCTTATTCGTTTTGATCTAGGCTAACATAATCAAATAAGCTTTGGATTATTTCGTTTTCTTTTCTATTTTCCTTTTAGATTATTCGGTTTGCTTATCACTTTTAGCTTATCTTATTTTAAGCTCGATTCGAACATGGAAAAGGAAACCGTGAGTGCTTATTACTTTGGCTTATTCATTAAGTCTTGAGTTTCCTTGAGTTTTGAGAGCTTATTAGTTAAATTTTTAGTTTTTATAGCTTATTAGCTATTTAGTTTTGTTTTCAAAATTTAATTTTACATGTAGCTTATTAGATTTAATCTAGTTTTTACAAAATATAGTTTTCAAAATAGATTATTTTTTTCTAAAAAGGTTTTTCATCTTATTAGCTTATTTTGTCATAACTTTTCTTGTCTTATTTCTTATTCTATCCTTCTACATCTAAGGCCGGAGCTTAAGGGTTTAATAAGCCAGGTCGAATTTGATTATTTGCTTTAGCTTATTAAATCGGGTGGTTTTATTCATATCGGTTTCATCATTCAGGTTCTAATCTTCTTCCTTTTTCAATCCATAGTAAAAGTAGCATAATTTGTAGTTTTATAATATGTTGATTAGAACGATTGTTGCTAGCTTAATTGTTATGATTAGTGAGTAGTTTATTAGTGCTTGCTAAGTGATTTGCGGATTGCAAATTAAGTGTGGATTATAAAAAGGTTTGTTAATTAATAATTCTCGATTATTTAGATTTGTAGTTTGAATGTTTTGAAGGGCAAAATCCGGAAAAATATTCAAATGACACATCTAGTAATTAATATATTTTTAAGAGATTTTTGTCAAAATAAACCAACGTTGTGAGATAATTATATTTTCTAAGGAAGTTAATTCGTTAAGTAAAACCTTAATTTACACTTGAGGAACTTTTCACGTCACTTAGCAAGCATGTTCGTCTTATATCTCTTTTAGATCATTTTAGCATAATCCTAGTAGTATAATTGTTACATCTTTACTTAGTATAGTCTTTAATATTAAAAGTAGTTTTTTTTAAATCAAAAACCAAAATTAAAAGATAATCAAGCATTTAATTTTCAAACATAAACGTGGTTTTCAATTTAATTCTCGTTGGGATTTCGACTCTCGGAAGATTGATCATTGTTTGTCCTCAAGCAATTTTTATATCTAACGGGGATATTATTACCGATATGTTATCGACGAATCATGTGCAAAAAGGCAGACACTAAACATGATATTGGGCCTACTTGCCGTTAGGTATAATAAACTACCTATTATGCCTCGGTACTTAGTATTATCTACGAACTCGCATTCTTCGTCTTTCGTGAGTTTTGTATCCGAGGACATGGGTGTTTTCATTGGTTTAGAATCTTCTAAGCCAAATTTCTTAAGCATTTCTTTAATATATTTAGATTGATTAAAGAATATGTCATCTTCCATTTGTTTTATTTGTAATCTAAGAAAGAAGTTTAGTTCACCCATCATGCTCATTTCAAACTCGTCATGCATGATTTTGGCTAAGTCATCACACAACTCTTGACAAGTTGAACCGAATATGATGTCGTCGACATATATTTGAACAATGATGAGATTTGAACATTTCTTCTTTGTAAAAAGTGTGTTATCTACCATTCTCATATTATATTCATGTTTAATAAGAAAAGCTTTTAATCTATCGTACCAAACTTTAGGAGCTTGTTTAAGACCATACAAAGCTTTCTTAAGTTTATAAACTTGATTAGGTTTTTTGAAATCAATGAATCCCGGAGGTTGTGCCACGTATACCTTGTAACATTTCTCATTTTTAGGTTATTTACAACTTTAATAAATTTCATTGTTTATTTTTTTTGAGTTTTACGCGTTCGCTTTTAATTATTATCTTATAGTTAAATCGCGTAAACTAAAAATCAACGTTCAATGTAAACGGACATCAAACAAATTAAAGTTTACATCAAGCAAGTGTTATATGATTATTAGGAGTATAATTTATAACTTTTCATAATTTATTTTTGTTGGTTACGTAAAACGCTTACGTTTCGCAATAAATTACATTCGGTCATACCCGGAAGCACCTTTACCCATCTACACTCAAACAAATACCCACATTTATACCCAATACCCAAAAATTTATTTATTTTGCTTGCTTACATCTCCTTAAAACCGGACATGGATGTATACATGATAAATAAATACAACACTTTCACTAATTCTTTTTCTACACATGTTAAACCTTACACAAGTTGTACTTGGACCCAAGTTGCTAGAAATTGTCAAGTCTTGGTACCTTGGACCCCTTGTGAGCCGTGGCCTCCTCCTAGGGAGGAGGAGAGCTCTTACACTTGTCCTTAAACCATTTCCAAGCTCATGGTTTCACTTAGGTTGTTTAAGGTTTTCTCTACACTATAAAAGGAAAGTCCTAGGTCCATAATTATACCCTTATACTTCCTACAAGCAAAATCAAAGCAAGAACTCTCTCTATTGATCCCCAAACCTACGGCACACTTTTGGTTGCTAGGGTTTCATTTAATTTTTGCATCCAAGGCATTCCAAGCATTCAAGTGTTCATTCCAAGGTTACCTAAGGTTACTCAAGGTGTTGGCAAGCTTGGATTCGGGTTTAACAAGGAATAATCAAGAAAACATATTTAGGGTTTTCTTGATTAGGGTTTTGATTTTGAAGGCTTGATTAGGGTTTACATCTTGTGTTCATCATCCTACTTGTCTTCTATAAGGTCTATTTAAAGTATTCAATATCCATTCATTCATTTTCTATTGTGTACATACTTGTTGTATAAGTTAATCACCACCTAGATTCATTTTTAAGTTATATAAAGTATTTGATGATTTCATATGGACAAATGACATGAACATTTAGAGGACTAAATACATGTAAGATATACGGTACAACACTTGGTGAAATTATGGTGCAAGGTCTTTAAGCAAAAATAAATACAAACTAACTTTATAAATTGAAAACCCTAATTTTATTTTAATGCCTACAGTTGGATTCGAACCATAAACCCTATGTTTTATATTTTATAAAAATAGTGCTCTTTACAAGGATCGTGAGCATGTAAGGAACTCAAAAAACGGAATTATAACGAACAAGTTACGGATTTTACAAGTTATATATAATTAACTTTATAAAAACAATTTTATAAACTGTGATGAACAGTAAAGTTACTGTTCATCAGAGGTAAAAATTCCATAAATATAATATTTTGATAAAATTCCTTAATACGAACCCACGGACATAAAGAACACCCAAAAACGGAATTATGACGAACAAGTTACGTATTTTACAAGTTATATATAATTAATTTTATAAAAACAAACTGCCATGAACAGTAAATATTACTGTTCATCAGAGGTTTAAATTTCATAAACATAATATTTTGATAAATTATCTTAATACTAAACCAAGGATATAAGGAACTCGAGAAACGGAATTAAAATGAACGAGTTATGATTTAAACAAGTCACGTATAATTAATTCTATAAAAATAGTTTTTATAAACTGTATTGAACAGTAAAAGTTACTGTTCATCAGAGGTTTAAACTTTATAAATATGATGTTTTGATAAATTATTTTAATACGAAGGACATGGACATAAGGAACCGTATTTAAAACGGGGTCCGAAACGTTTAAAGATATGAGGTTTTAAAATCTTGCGGTATTAATACTTTTATTTTTTATACAACCTTTTTATAAAAAACAATTTTAAATTTAATATGAACTTCATTATTTATTCATCCTTTTTACAAATGATGCATTAGTAGATAAAAATAATGTATTTTCTTTACGGGGTTACAAGTACATTACTTTTAATTAACAAAAGTACGTAGTTAATTATTAATCTAAACTTTAGAGAGATTTAATAAAAACTAAGTAGGTGGTGGTGGGTGACTTATATAACATGTGATGTTTTAATAGTATGAATTAATTATACTCATTGACGACCTATAATTAATTAGGTTTGCATTCGAATTGCCGAGCGATTCAATTACTTGATTTAGATAATCTATCATTCACTACGTGAGTTCATAGCCCCGCTTTTACACAATTATATTGTTTTACAACTTTGGGGTGAGAAACATGCATTGTTTTACATTTGGACGCAAGTACTCTTTTAAACATATTACGAGTTGGCCTAAGTAGCTAAACCCACTATTGCCCACTATCATGAACTGTCAATTGCTAGTTAGCGAGCGCGAATGTTATGAATAGATCTATTTGGGATTGACATCCCCGTTCGGGTGAGTAGCGCTCATCAGTTTCGACAGTACTGAAACAACGAACGTATACATGTCGGAACAATTTGGATGTTGCGGGTTGAACATCTACATGGGCACATTTAGTGCATTAAATTGCATACATATATGTCGAGCTTCGGTGTCATGAGCTTAGTGCACTCGTAATTACTTTTAAGATATTGTATGTGTTACATGTCTTACATTGGAAATCTTGTGGTCCTATTTTATACATTTACTAAACCTGTGAATTCACCAACTTTATGTTGACGTTTTAAAGCATGTTTTTCTCAGGTCAATAAGGTACGAGAAACAAGGATACATTGGTGGTCATCATTTTGGAGTCATTACTATAAAGATTTGGATGCATTACATTTTGGGAATAATTGTTATGTCTTAAAATCTTTACTTTTCATGGATGAACTATTTAAGCTTCGGCTATTGTAACAAACAAGTCTATTTAATCCAATGTATCAATTTTAAACGACTCATATAGAGGTCGTTCTCATATCTCGTGCTATTGATCTATGAAGTAACACTCTCCAACCCATATTCCGCTGCGACCCATTTTGAGGGTGTTACAGTTTATAAAAATAGTTTTATAACTTTAAATCTCGCAAAACTCATAACTCCTTCGTTTTAATTCCGTTTTTATTTTTAGTGTTCTTTATATGCACGGTTTTCTATTGAGATGATCTATCATCATAAAATATTTGTACATTTTTCTCAGATCTGAAACAGTAACTATTTTTATAAAATAACTTTTATAAAAACACTTTTATATATTAAATTTTCGGAATCTTGTAAATATCATAACTTCTTCGTTATAGCTCGGTTTTTCGAGTTCTTTATATGCTTACAATCCTCGTAATATTTACTATTTTAATAAAATGCTTCCAAAATTTATAAATTTTGAATCCAAACAGAATCATTAAAACATTCCATATATATATATAAAGTGTATAAACTAGTTTTTATAAACTATTACTTGATTAATTTGTACAACTCCTTTAATTTACTTTATACCATATGTCTCACATATTTAGGGTTCTCATATTCGTGTCCATAAATCTTGTTCAAGTACCAAGTCCTCGTGATAATTTGTACATAAACTTTATAATTAAACTTTTAACAAATAATCTATAAACTAAATATATAAAGTATCCAATACTTATATCAAGTGTGTTTTTGCATTTTAAACATTATTTCACCACAAACTTATATAAATTCGAATCTTGTTCATGCTTGTAATATTTTATAAACCATAAAAACAAACTCTAGGTGGTGATTAACATAATAACAAGTATATAAAACATGTAAATGAATAATTAGAAAGATTAGGGTTTAAGACGACCTTAGAGAAGTGTAGGAAGATGGAGAACACATAATCAATCCCCAAATAACAAACCCTAATTCAAACCCTAGCTAGAAAACCCTAGTTTTCTTTTTAATTAAACCCTTGCTAGAATAATACCCAATCTTCCAAAATACTTTGAATTGCCTTAGATATCACTAATAACAACCCTAGTACACTTGTATCTTTGTAAAAGTCAACAACTATGAAAACCCTAGAACTTGAATTTTAGCTGTGGGTTTTGGGATGTTTAGAGAGAGTTGTGTGTGTTTTATTTACTTGCACTTGTAAAGAATGAAAGTCTTCCTATGACTTGCCTTTTATTGTTAAAATAAATATGGAAAACTACCTTAAACATAAACTATGTGTTAGGGTGGTTTAAGGTACAACTTGTAAGACCTCTTATTCTCTTTAGAAGGATGGAACGGCCAAGAGCAAAGGGTAGGGTACATGTGATTAGTCAATCACTAGAGAAGGGGATTAAGAGTACTTGGTGTAAGGTTAACAAAGTGATACGACTTTAGTGGGTTTTAAGATTTAATTTGTTGTATGTATGTGTTGTAACCGGCCCTATTGTTAATAGTAATGAAAAATGAGTTTATTTTAGGTATTGGTATAATAGTGGGTATTTGTTTGAGTATAGATAGGTATAGGTACTTCCGTGAATGCTTAACTGTATTTCATTGCGAAACGTAGACGTTTTACGTAACCAATAAAAATATAATATGAAAAGTTATAAATTATCCTCGTAATAACTATATAACACCTGTTTGACATAAACTTTTATTTGTTTGATGTCTGTTTACGTTGAATGATGATTTTTAGTTTACGCGATTTAACTAAACGATGAGAATTAAAAGCAAACGCGTAAAACCCTAAAAATAAATAATGGCAAGAATTGAGTCGTAAAATGACCTGAAATAACGGATTGTTACAGTCTTTCCCCGTTAAAGGAGCCTTGTCCTCAAGGCTCAAGATGCGGCACTTGTCGAGGGTGCGGTTTTTGTGAAGAGATGCGGATACTTCTTTCGAATTTGATCTTCACGTTCCCATGTGAACTCAGGACCTCTCCTAGAGTTCCATCGAACCTTGACGATCAGAATATGGCTTTGCTTTAACCACTTGACTTCGCGATCCATAATCTCCACTGGTTCTTCAACGAAGTAAAGCTTATCGTCAATGTGTATTTCATCCAACGGCTCGTCGGATAAACATTTCTTCAAATTGGACACATAAAACGTGCTTTGAACCCAGGTTAATTATTGAGGAAGTTCGAGTCTGTAAGCAACGATTCCTACTTTTGCCAACACCTTGAAAGGGCCAATATACCTCGGGTTTAACTTCCCCCGTTTGCCAAAACGGATAACCCCTTTCCAAGGTGAAACTTTTAACATAACCTTGTCTCCAACTTGAAATTCTAAAGGCTTACGCCTCACATCAACGTAACTCTTTTGTCGATCACGAGCGGCTTAAATTCTTTGTTTGATTTAAACTATTTTCTTAGTTGTCTCATGAATGATTTCTGGATCGGTAAGCTGAGTATCTCCGACCTCGGCCCATTAAACAGGTGAACGACACTTACGACCATAAAGCACCTCAAATGGTGCAGCTTTAATGCTCGTATAATAACTATTGTTGTATGAGAACTCAATTAGCGGTAAGTGTCTATGCCAACCATTTCCAAAGTCGATCACGCAAGCGCGTAACATATCTTCTAGTGTCTAAATGGTTCTTTCATTCTGTCCATCGGTCTGCGTATGGTAAGCAGTACTCATATCCAGCCGAGTACCCAATGCCTTCTGAAATGACCTCCAGAACTGTGACATAAATCTACCATCACGGTTACAAATGATTGAGACTGGTATTCTGTGTCTCATGACTATTTCTTTTATGTATAGTCTTGTCAATTTGTCCATTGGGTCATTTTCCCTCATCGGTAAAAAATATGCAGACTTAGTAAGTCGGTCTACAATTACCCAAATGGTATCATAACCACCTGACGTCCTTAGGAGCTTGGTGATGAAATCCATGGTAATATTGTCCCACTTCCACTGAGGAATCTTAGGTTGCACCAACAAACCAGATGGTTTTTGGTGTTCAGCTTTGACCTTTAGGCATATTAAACACTTGCTAACATAGGTGGCAATATCATCTTTCATGTTGGGCCACCAATATAATATCTTCATGTCTTGGTACGTCTTGTCGAAACCCAGATGAACAGAATATTTTGACTTGTGGGACTTATGCATAATCAGAGTCATTAGGTCACCATAACATGGCAACCAACTTCTGTTATTCAAACACAACGTTCTGTCAGCACGCGGTTCTAACTTTTCCTTCCTGAGGTTGTCTGATTCCCTTAAATTTTCAATTAGCATACCTCCCACGTCTTCTGCCTTGAGGTTTTCTAGTTTTCTTGCCATAGTCTGAGCTTCCAAAATTTGCTTGGGAAGATCCAAACCAATAGTCATCACTAAGGCTTAAACACGTAATGGCTTAATTTGTTCCTTCCTGCTCAAAGCGTTAGCCACTACATTTGCTTTTCCCAGGTGATAATGAATTTTACAGTCGTAATCACTGAGCGATTCCAACCAATGACGTTGTCTCATGTTCAACTCCTTTTGATTAAGTATGTGTTGTAAGCTTTTCTGATCAGTGAACACGGTACACTTTGTTCCATACATATAGTGTCTCCAAATCTTTAGAGCGAACACTACTGCTCCTAACTCTAAGTCACGAGTTTTATAATTCTTCTCATGAATTTTTAGTTGTCGTGATGCATAAGCAATTATCTTCTCATTTTGCATTAAGACAACACCTAATCCTTTATGCGAAGCATCGCAATAAACAATAAAGTTCTTAGCTCCTTCATGTAAAGCCAAGATAGGTGTACTGCACAACTTCTCCTTCAATAGTTGGAAAGCTGCTTCTTATTTGTCACCCCAATCAAACTTGACCTTCTTTTAGGTTAGCTTGGTCATTGATTTGGCGATCTTAGAAAATCCTTCAATGAATCTTTGATAAAAACCGGCAAGACCTAAAAATTGATGAATCTCCGTTGCAGTCTTAGGAGATGCCTAATCTTTAATAGACTCAATCTTGGCGGGATCCACGTGAATGCCCTTACTGTCAATCACGTGACCGAGGAACTGTACTTTGGGAATCCAAAATTCACACTTAGAAAACTAGACATACAACTCATCTTTCTTAAGCAACTCTAAGATTAACTTAAGATGTTCTTCATGCTCTTGCTGGCTCTTTGACTAGATCAGAATATCGTCAATCAAGATAATTACGAATTTGTCCAGATATGGTTTGCACGCCCGATTCATTAGGTCCATAAATACAACCGGTGCGTTAGTCAAACCAAACGGCATAACTTGAAATTCATAATATCTGTATTGAGTTCTAAATGCGGTCTTCAGGATATCTTCTTCACGAACCCTTAGTTGATGATAACCTGATCTCAGATCGATCTTCGAGTAGACACTCGACCCTTGAAGTTGATCGAATAAATCGTCAATTCTTAGAAGTGGGTAACGGTTCTTCACCGTTAGTTTATTCAATTCCTGATAATCGATGCACATTCGGAATGATCCATCTTTTTTCTTGACAAAAAAGATCGAAGCTCCCCAAGGTGAGGAACTGAGTCTTATGAAGCCTTTGTTTGAGAGTTCCTGCAGTTGATCCGACAATTCTTTCATCTCGGACGGGGCTAGTCGATAAGGCGCTCGTGCTACAGGTGCAGCACCAAGTACCAAATCAATTTGAAATTCCACTTGTTGAGTTGGTGGAATACCTGGCAAGTCCTCGGGAAATACTTCGGGAAAGTCTTGAATAATTGGTACGTCTTCAAGTCGCTTCTCCTCTGACTTGTCTTCAGCCTTTTTGCGATAACATGTGCCAAAAAGACATGACATCCTTTCAGCAAATACTTTTGAGTTTTGGTGCACGAGATGATGTTCAATCGAAACCCGTTCTCGTTGTTGCTTCCTTCACCACGAACAATTAAGTTCTCACATCCAAAGGGAATACGAACAATCTTATCATCACAAACGATTACGGCATGATACTTTACTAACCAATCCATACCAATAATGACATCAAAACTACCAAGTTCTATGGGCATTAAATCGACGTTGAATGGATGATTAAAGAAGTTTAAAGTGAAACCGCGTATGATAGTATTAACTCCAATTATTTTTCTGTCGGCTAGTTCGATATCATAATCATGGTCTAATGCAGTTGGAACGATATCAATTTGGGAACTAAATGCAGTAGACACAAAACTCCTATCGGCACTAGTATCAAACAAGATAGAAGCATAGCGGTTGTTTAGGAGAAACGTACCTGTAACAACATTGGCATCCGGTTTTTTCCTTGCATTTCCTACTACATAAGCCCTTATAGTTGCTCCACCGTTCCTAGCTTGGTTTCCCCGGTTGTTATTCTTCACCTTAGGGCAATCCCTCTTGAAATGGCCCTGAGCTCCACACTCAAAGCAAGTGACAGCCCTTTGATTCGCCCCTAGGGCTCTTTGATTATTAGTAGCAACATGCTGGCTTCTACAGTCCTAGGCCAGATGGCCATTTCTCTTGCAGTTGGTGCACTTGGGAGCACACTGCCCATCGTGATGGTAGTTGCATTTAGTGCACAGAGGTTTAGATCCTCCGTACACTTTCTTTTCCCCAGACCTTGTAGTATAAGCCCTTGCCACGTTATGTCTTTTGAAAGGCTGCTATTGGTTCTGGTTGTTCCTTGAAGTGTCATCAAGTTTCCTTTTGTTTTCAACCTGATGGTTGGCTAAACTACAGATCTTCTGATTCACCAGTTTAGTGGCAAACTCAATGGCATCCTCCATTGTCTTTGGCTTAGAAGCCATCACACTTTCCTGAATCAGGTCGGGAAGTCCACCGACATACTTATCGACCTTATCAGATTCTTCGGGAAACATCCTCGAACACATCAGTGACAACTCTTGGAAACGTTGGTTATAGCTCAACACATCAGTACCTTTGACTTTTAGATTCCAGAGTTTAGTCTCTAGCTTTTTGATCTCGCCTCTTTGGCAATATTTGGCTGTCATCATCTTTTTCAATGTTTTCCAGGGCATTCTGTATGCAGTATCATGACCAACAGTCTTGATGTGGGAATTCCACCACATCAGAGCACTTCTGTGAAGATTTCAAGTAGCAAACTTGATATGTCACGCGACTGTACAGTTGCTAATATGGAACACATACTCTATCTTCTCAAACCACTGAGTTAAACTAACAACTCCTTTAGTACCCTTGAAATTAAGGGGTTGGCATTTGAGGAAGTCACTGTAGGTGCACTCACGAGCAGCTTGCTCTCTTCTTCTGCTACCAGTTCCTGAATCATGGTTGTCATCACCATTTCTACTGGTTCTGTTTGCTTCAATTTCTGCCAATGCATCAGCAACTCCTTGGGCAATTAGTACCTTAATGGCAGCATCAGTCATAGGTGCGGTGATGGTTGTTGTGGTGGTTCTTTTCTTTGGTGGCATTTTCTTTAAAATCACAAGAACATATAATACACGTTAGATTTCATACAATCATAAACGCGACATGACATATGCAAAATAAATAAAATGAGATCACAACACACGGTGAAATATACAACTGAAGTGAAATCAACAATGACATAAATAAATCAACATTCATACATAACAACATCGATAATCATACATGATAGTTCTGATTACAACATGATCAGTACAGATGAGATACAAAATGAAAATACGGTCCTAAGGCAATGCTAGTTGAGAGTTACCCATAATACTTAGCATGCCATACAAGATAGCTAAATTATGACAAAAGATCCATACAACCTACTAG
This sequence comes from Tanacetum coccineum, assembly GCA_026074375.1. Taxonomy (NCBI): domain Eukaryota; kingdom Viridiplantae; phylum Streptophyta; class Magnoliopsida; order Asterales; family Asteraceae; genus Tanacetum; species Tanacetum coccineum. The sequence continues at coordinate 15,682 of BQNB010066992.1, read as the reverse complement.
CTGGGAGTTACCCATAAAACTTAGCAGGCTATACAGGATAGCTAACAAATGGTACAATACTAACAGCTACTACCAGCATCAGCTGGTCCATCCTGAGGTCCTGCCTTAACAGTGCGTACAAGCTCTCTGAATCTGTCGTGCTCGTGCTGAATGTGGCTCGTCGGTCTGTCCTCATCTCTAATCATATTCCTCTGTAGTACATCGACATCTCTCTATAAGGCTCTAATCTGGGCCTCCATGGCCTGACTCATGCTCTTCAAGTGAGCCCATGTCTGTCGGGCAATAACAGCCTCGCGCTTATAAGAAGAAGCCATCAAACAAAAGTATCTCCTCTTTTTAATCAATAAAGAAACCTGAGCTCTCAGCAAAGCTCAGTCATCCTGTGCGTCCTCACAACGCACATAAATCTCTTGAGCATCCTGCCTCTGAGTAGCCGCAAGATCTGTAACCCTCTCATTGACCTCCCTTATGGCGGTCATTGCTCTACTCTTTGAAGCACGGATACCAGCATCCACATTATCAAGAAATCCATAGTCAACCCTATGGGCTAGAGTATGTCTAGCCTGCCTAGCAGCAGTAGCTGACGAACTCTCCCCAACCTCAAACCTACCAGTGGGAGCAGTGAAACGAGCTCTCTTTCGAAGTGGCATGTCCGCCTCGGGAATATCACCTCTATGAGTAGTAGATGGTAGTAACAGGGGTGGTGATGGTATCTCTAATGTATGGTGAGTGGATGGTGATGCATCTCTCAACTGAATCTCGACTGCTCTATAGCCCAGCGGTGCCTTAACATAGGTAGGGCTAGTAGTAGGTGGTGATGGCAGTGGTAAGGGTGGTGAGGGAATCTGGGGAAGTGGAGATGATAGTGGACAAAGTGGAGATAATGGTGGTGATGGTGAAGTAGGTGCAATAGCATACTCAGCAATGCGTGCCTCCATGGATGCTGCCATAGGTGGTGGAAGTCTGACAGATATCCCAGCCCTACGACGTCTAGGTGATGGTGGTGTGGGTGCAGACTCATCGGTCTTAAATGCCTCTGTATCCTCAGCTGAGGAGACAGGGTTAACAACAGGTACAACAAAAGAGTCGGTCAGAGCTAGATGCTCCTCCTCCTCGTCATCATCCTCCTCCTCAGAAGCCTCCTCCTTATCCTCGTCATCAGCATCACCCCTGTAGGACTCATCATCATCGTCTCCTCCGTCAGCAGGATAATCGGCAGGATCCTCCTCGGGATCCTCCTCTAGATCCTCCTTCGGATCGGAGTCAGCAACATAGCCCGGTAATAGGGCTGTAGGTAAAGCATCATTTGGCTGATCCTCGATAGGTACCTCAACGTCCGATGGTACCAAGTACTCTGGGTACTCAGGCTCAGGTACATAGTCTGGTGAAAGCGGTGCTTGCTCTGGCTCCTCAGGGCCAGGTACATAGTCTGGTGAAGGTGGGTGCTCAGGACCAGGCACATAGTTAGGAGATGGTGGGTGCTCAGGTCCAGGCACATAGTCTGAAGATGGTGGTGCCTCTTTAGGTGCCTCTGGCTCCTCATCAGAAACCCACTAGAATCTCCATGGCTCAGAATCAATGTAAACAGATGTGTAAGTAACCGTGGATGATGAAGACATAACTGCTGTAACAATAAAATAAACTTATATAAGTATAATATACAAGACATGTATAGTAATATACGTAATATAATATAAGTACATATATAAATCATGTAAGCATTTAGTATAACCAACTAATGCAACCAAATAGTGTATGTATGTCCCGTGAAAAACAATTGTATGATGTAATGTTAGTGAAAATGGTTATAGTCCAAGTAAAAACGTTTGACCTGGTTCTCTATAACCTTGGCTCTAGATACCAATCTGTAACACCCCCAAATAGGGTCGCAGCGGAATAAGGGTCTGAGAGTGTTACATCAAAGATCAATAACACAAGATATGAGAACGACCTCTATATGAGTCGTTTGAAAATGATACATTAGATTTAATAAACTTGTTTGTTACATAAGCCCAAAGCTTAACTTGTTCATCCTTGTAAATGTAAAAGATTTTAATACATAATAAATACTTCAAAATGTAATGCACTTAAATCTTTATAGTAATGTGACTCCAAAATGGTGACCACCAATGTATCCTTGTTCTCATACCTTATTGACCTGAGAAAAACATGCTTTAAAACGTCAACATAAAGTTGGTTAATTCACAGGTTTAAGTAATGTATATAGTAGGACCACAAGATTTCAAAGTGTAAGACATGTAACACATACAATATCTCAAAATGTAATTACGAAATGCACTAAGCTCATGACACTGAAGCTACAACATGTATGTGTGCAATTTAATGCCAATAATGTTCCTGTGTAGATGTTCAACCCGCAACATCCAAGTCCGACATGGTATACGTTCGTCGTTTCGGTACCGCCGAAACTAGTGAGCGCTACTCACCCGAACGGGGATGTCAATCCCAAATAGATTTATTTATAACATCCGCGCTTACAATCCAGTAATTATCAGTTCATGATTCATGGGCATAGTGGGTTATAGCTACTTAGGCAAACTCGTAATTTGTTAAAAGTGTACTTGCGTCAAAATGTAAAACAATGCATGTTTCTCACCTCGAGAATTGTAAATCATTGGAATCGTATAAAAATAAGACTATGAACTCACTTCAAGAGAATGATTTGATTATATAAATCAAATAAGTGAAATGTCTCGCGAAATCCAATGCAACCTAATTAATTATAGGTCGTATGAGTATAATGTGTTTAATATAAATACAAGATATAAGTTATATAGTTACACCACCACCTAATAGCTTTTGTTTACTTTAAAAAGTCAAAATAATATTTAAATCGTATTTGATAAATAAATGTCTACGTATATGTATCCGTAGTATAAAATGTTGTCTTTGTCCACCAATTGAGTATTTGTTAATAGTACATGATTTAATTTTTTTATTGTTTATATAATAATAATATATAAATAGTTTAATTGTTTTATAAAGTTAAAACGTATATAAATATTATATAAATGATATGACAATATTTCTTAAGGTTTTTATAGCCCAAACGGACTCGAAAACACTCGTAAACCATATTTTAAGTTTCTAACAGATTGTTTATTTTTATAAAAATTGCATAAAATTATTTATAAAAATTAATTAGTTTTTATAGTTTTTATTTATCTGAAATCTTTAAAAACGTGTAACTTGCTCATTTTAACTCCGTTTCGCTTGTTCTTTATATGTATGGAATCGTGACAAGATAAACTATTCAAAAAAAAAATACTTACTGTTTTTATAAAATTTTGTGTCAAAAACAGTAACCCAAAACAGTTTATAAAAATAGTTTTATAACTTTAAATCTCGCAAAACTCATAACTCTTTCGTTTAAATTCCGTTTTTAGTGTTCTTTATATGCACAGTTTCCTGTTGAAATGATCTATCATCATAAAATATTTTTATATTTTTCTCAGATTTGAAGCAGTAACTATTTTATAAAATAACTTTTATATAAAAATATTTTTATATATTTAATTATCGTAATCTTATAAATATCATAACTTCTTCGTTATAGCTCGGTTTTTCGAGTTCTTTATATGCTTACAATCCTCATAATATGTAATATTTTGATAAATGCTTCCAAAATTTATAAAATTTCGAATCCAAACATAATCATTAAAACAATATATATATATATATATATATATATTTCCAAAATTTATAAAAGTTAGAATCAAAACAGTAAGCTCAAAACAGTCCCTATATATATATATAAAGTGTATAAACTAGTTTTTATAAATCATTACTTGATTAATTTGTACAAGTCCTCTAATTTACTTTATATCATATGTCTCACATATTTAGGGTCCTCATATTCATGTCCATAACTCTTGTTCAAGTACCAAGTCCTCATGATAATTTGTAGGAGTGTGCACGGTTCGGTTTGGGTCGGTTTTTGGCTAAAACCGAAACCAAACCGAAATATTCGGTTTTTATAAAATGAAAAATCGAAACCGTTTGGTTTTTGACGGTTTGTTTTTTCGGTTTATTATCGGATTCGATTTGGTTTTTTGGTTTTTTTCAATTTTAAACCGTTTATATTGGGTGTGGCCAATTTATACCAACAAACTTGTTTTACATAGAAAATTAGTTAGTCTTCGTTACTTTTCTTTTGTCAATCTAAGCCAAATAATGTTTATTCTAAATTCTACAATTACACACATATAAATACGACACACACACACATGCAAGTGAACATACATATAGTATAATCATTGTCACATATATAATGATATATTGTCAAGTAAACACACGTACATGACAAACATGTATATAAACATTAAGATAAATATATTATAATTTAGCCCGCAAAATGAATATGAGTTTAAAATTTTGATTTATTATTTATTTATATTATATTAATTATGTATTATTATATAATAATACAGGTTCGGTTCGGTTCGGATTTTACGGTTCTGTTTTTAGACGAAAACCGAAACCGAACCAAAATTTTTCGGTTTTTGAAAAAGTAAAAACCGAACCGTCGGTTTCTAGTTTCGGTAGGTTATTTTGATTCGGTTTTTTTGATTTTCGGTTTGGTTTCGGTTTTTTTGGTTTCGTCTGCTCACCCCTAATAATTTGTACATAAACTTTATAATTAAACTTTTAACAAATAATTTATAAACTAAATATATAAATTATCCAATACTTATATCAAGTGTGTTCTTGCATTTTAAATATTATTTCACCACAGACATATATAAATTCGAATCTTGTTCATGCTTGTAATATTTTATAAACCATAAAAACAAACTTTATGTGGTGATTAACATAATAACAAGTATATAAAACATAAATGAATAATTAGCAAGATTAGGGTTTAAGTAAACCTTAGAGAAGTGTAGAAAGACGGAGAACACAAAATCAATCCACAAATAACAAACCCTAATTCGAACCCTAGCTAGAAAACCCTAGTTTTCTTCTTGATTAAACCCTTGCTAGAATAATACCCAAGCTTCCAAAATACTTTGAACTACCTTATATATCACTAATAACAACCCTAGTACACTTGTATCTTTGTAAAAATCAACAACTATGAAAAACCAAGAAATTGAATTTTAATGATGCAAGATTAATTCAAAATAACTAACTAAACCTTAGTTTTAAGCTTCTAAAACCCTTGATTTATACCCTTGATTAAATAAATTGCCCAACACTTGTTCTTGTACCTTTTGGCTGCCGAATATATGAGAGAAAATAGAGAGTATTGTTTTTAAAATGGTAGTGAAATGAAGAGTGGTTAGGTGTTATGTTTATATAGAAAATAAACTAGGAAAGTTGAATGGTATAAGCTCTCTTCACATGTTTATGTATAAGCTAACAAGGAAATAATATTTTGGGCTTATGTGCCTTGTATGGCCGGTCATGAGGGGGGGGGGGATGAGGCAAATAGTAACCATTACTATACACATGTGATTTGGGATTAAAAGGGGTAGTGTTGTGTTTTAAAATGCTAAAACATATTTGGTGTATTACTCGTTATATTGGCCGAATATTATAGGACTAGGAGGGGGAAATATGTAATTTTTGATAGTATAGGGTGTAATTATGTAAGTACATGGAAGGTGGTGAAGTGTTGGATAATTTTATGTATGCATGCATACAAAATCATGCAAGTTTATATAATTTACGTAAAAATAATGAAATGAAATGCATATGACTTATAAAACATATCCGTAAGTTTAATAAATTTAATATATACTTATCATAAGTAGACTAAGTGTAGTTTAGAGTTGTTGTGCGTTCAAAGACGTTTTTCACAGTTTGCGAGATCACTTTCCGGTTTTAGGTTATTTCATGCACATATACTTTCAAAATAGAATAGTTCAAGTTTATGGTTAAATATTGACCTGAAAAAATGTCAATTGTCACAATTATCATCATTTCTCGTTGACACATTGGTTGATTTAGCCAACGAAAATATTCACAACCTCCTTCAACATGTGAACAACCATAAAATTGTCTTCCAGGAGTCCACAAAGCATTAACAACGATGGGAAGTCCACAAAAGCAATGTTACATCTTGATTTTGCTTTTCAATTTTTTAGGGTTAAAGTGTTTTTGATTTTGAAAGAGAATGAAATGACTCAACTTGCAACACCAGCCGTTTATATTTATGTTGGTATAGGTGAGACGTGAAAAGACAGTATTGCCCTCACGTTTTTAGCACGCGAGGGCCGTGTTCTAACGGGAGGATAATGAAAGGACGAGATATGCAAGATTCCGTCAACCATAAGGACGGGTTGTGTACTTAATATGAAATATTATAATAACATTTTCTAAACCCTAATCCAATTTTAGCAGTCTCTCCATCAAAGCTTCAGTTCTCCGGTACGTGCACTGCTTTTCTTCCATTTTTACAAAGCCTATTTTTATGCAAATGGAGTATATAATTAAGAGTGTGTTTTCCTGAGTAAGGATTATACATACTACTCTAATTATTTATAATTGTGCTCCTAAATCAATGAATTGGCTTCTGATGACTACACATGTTGAGAACTATTGTGTGGACAGATACGGGTCATACATACATCTTCTCTCACTAAATGTTATTTTAAATCAACTACTTCTGACTGAGTGATCATCGATTTTTGTTTACTTTTCAAAAATGTAAGTATAAATTTGCATGTAGGAAAGCGTTTTAATGTGGGTTATAAAATTAATGTTAAAAATATTAATAAAAACTATTTGTTTTACCTTTTATTTGAGATGCCTTTATGCTGTGTCTATTTAAGCTTATAAGTTTGTGTGATTTTGGTTGATGTTTTAATAGCTTAATTTTTTAAGCTTATTATGAAACTTATGATAAGCTTATGTTTCAGTAACTCACACTTTTAGGCTAGTTTTAAAAATATATATAAGCTGAGTTTATAACACACAAGTCTGAAAGACGGACTTTCGATAAATAAGCCAAAATCACGTATAAACTGATAAAACAAAAATATAAGTTTAAATGGATATCCCCTTGTATTTTTATAGAAACAGAAATCTCATTTTCGTATTGAAATTCAAACACCTCCCTCGACTTTTGTAGGTTTATGCAACACAAACAAGCAGCTTACCCAAACACCCCATAAATAAAAAAAATCCCAATTTTTTTGATTATATCCGGCGGGAAAACACTAATTCATTTTCTTCACAAGGTATCATTATTGATGTATTTCAGATCTATTTCATTTTTCCACAAAAACATTGCGAAATATAACACCCATTTAAGATTTCATTTATTTTTGTTTGTTGCTATCATGAATTTCTATATGCTACTATCAGTCTGTGTGTTTGGATATTAATGTGGAGCTTCTTTGGGCCGACTAATTCACGGGATTTGAGCCCACCACCACACATACTCAAACCGGGTAAGGCGCTCCTCTTTTCAGGAAGGTTGGGGTGGCCACTAAAAGTTGTTTGCACATAGCCGGAATCGAACTTGAGACCTCTCAATAGTTAATAGTTAGGTGGTGAAAAAAAAATCCCTTATTTGTTTATTTTGGGCTTAGGCGGTGTTTGGATTTGGTTCTTAAAACTGCTAATTTGCCACTTTGATCCAGTAAGCAAACAGTGATATAGGTTGGAAGAAGCAACTTCACATGTTCTTTTTAAAACACCTTATTTCGCTCTTAGATGTTTAAATAAGCAATCCCAAGCATTCCATTAGATCATCACATTTAGGCTTATTGTAGAGTATTTTTAGAAACGTGTGCTTTGCTATTTTCAGCATTAATGATATAGGTTGCTGTGATAACGGCATCATGTCAGAAGTGTATAATCAAATCGAGGGTGTGTTTGGGATTGATTATAAAAAATGTTTGGTGCCTTATGATACAGCATTGAACGTACATATAGTTTTGAGAGTGTTTGGAATTGCTTATGCAAGCTGCTAACATGATTATTTGATTTTTGAATGAAATAAGCTATTTGAAACTGTCTAAAAAGCCATTCCAAACATCCCACCTAAAGATACCAAAGGGTACTAGTAAAGGGGCTAAATATAGTTTTCTGGTGAATAAATGACACTTGCAATTAGGAAGGAAGTCTTGTGAAGTTGTTATCAAATAGTTTCTTAACAAAGCCTTAAATGTCACCCAAAAAGGGGGATTATATCTGGCGGGAAATTTCATAACATTAATAAGTTTCTTATTGATCCAGAGAAGGAGAAACAAGATAGGAAATGGAGGGCAGTGAGAGCGAAGCTATTTTTGATTCCTTGAATTTGAACCCTCAGTTCATTAACGCTACCTTGAACATCGTTGACGAGTTGATCGACAGTGGCTTTACTCATCTTCACAGGTTAGTTTTCATCCTCATTTTTGTTCAATATCTATTAATAACACATGGATTGATTCGTATTCTTACAGTGAAGTATTAGCTCAACTTAAGATCGAGGGTTCAAAGAGGGCTGAAGATTTAACCAAGGTATACTAACTATTGTCTCATATCACTTACAGAGTTCGTTAAGAAGCTGATATTTGCCTAATAAGCTTATGTTGTTAATCGAAATTGCAAAGTTGAGAAACAGTTCACTTTAACTCTTTTTCAGGTTTTGATTTATAGCTGTTATATGTTCTGTATTATTTGATGTTGACATGTTTTTTCATGAATTCGAACTGTTACATGCAGGGTTTGGATTATATTCGATACATGATTCAGTCATCTCTGGATAAGCGGTTGTCTATGTGGGAGAAGTATTATTGTTTTCTTCATATATTTACTGTTCCGGAAGGATTTTCACTGCTTAAAGATGTACGTTTACTTATTTTTCTAGATAATTACTATTCTGCATTGAATACCTTATGGCGCTTGGTTCAAGTGTAATATGAATTATCTGAATCCCCTGCATTTATTGTATTTTTTTTTACCAAACTCAGTGTTTGATCTTTCTTCAGGATGAAGCATCTGCTGGTGATTTAATGGATGTTGATGCTGTTGGTAACTCTGATCTTGATGCACAGTTGGATTCCTTAAGAACACAGTTAGCTTTGGTAATAAATTGTGGTAGTATGCAGTTAGCTATTGTTGGTTTATATTGTTCCTTCAGATTGTTGATAAACAAGTTTTTTCGGTCACGTACACAGGCTGAGCAGGAGTCTGCTGGATTGAAGAAAGAGATCCAAATGTTGGAAAGACAATCTGTTATTAATATCCATCAAGCAGCTTTAATGAATGATGTAACAAAATTATCTGATCAAATTTCTGCTGATGATGCATTTAAAGGTATTACAAGGTCCTTATCTTTATCGTTAAAGGATTTTTATCTGATGAAAATATGCCTTTATTGGTGGACAATAACATATACTTAAGTTGTCTTGCTTTATGCAGAGGTGCAAATATTTGCTACAGAATTACATAAAAAACTAAAGAAGGTAAACACAGGAAGGGCGGGTGACATTGAACGTCTTAGGTTGGAAAGAATGCGTTTATGTAATGTAGATCCTTCAAGGATGATTTCTGGAAATGGTATATATCTATGATAAGTTGGCAATCTCAGCTTTTTATAAACAGTCTTTTGATATGAAAATAGTTATTATGCATACTGTGACATGCTGCAAAAATATATAATGCAGGTTACTCTAAGGAAAGCCAGAAGCAATTGAAGATTTTTACGCGGGTTTGAAACCTATGTGAACACCAGTTATTGTTTTATAGGATTGTCTGTGAAGTTCCCTTATTGCAACGTAGCCAAGTAAGAATCCTCTGTTTTCTGCTTCTTGTATCAAATTTGTTTAAAACTAAAGAAATGCAAAATGTATTGCCTGCTGTCAGAATTTCCTTCTTTATTTTATTTGGATCCCCATTATATATAGAAAAGTTTCTGCTGTATATGTTTTAGGACCTACCATACATAAATTATCATACATTTCTGACAAATCACCTTCACTAAGCAAACTTTAGCTTTTCCTGGTTGTATTAGGTTTAATGCTGTTGTGTAGTAGTTCTGCACATAATAAACGACCCTTAAGTTCTACGTGTGAAACTACACAATATTACAATATCAAACAACTATTGTTACAATGTGCATATTGGATGCTTGGTACACCTTTTGTTGGACTCATGGTGTGACTAAATTTATAGGAACATAGACAACCATCAGAGTCATGTTGGTTAGTTTGTTTCATTAGTCAGAATAGCAACATCAAGATTAACACTGTTAACCATTTGAAAAGTGAAGGACGAAGTGATTTCAAAGCCTTACATGATTTTTGTGTTCCAACATTTCAGATAAATATTATATTGTTTTCTTTTAGTTGTTGGATGGGGCCATTTATATATGATAACCACACCTCAAATTTAATACCAAACAAAAGCAATGGTAATCATATATATAATCTCATACCACCCTCTTATCAAATCCATACCAATTACGATTCCGGGTAGCAAACCAAACACACCTACTTTCTCTAGCGGGTTTCCAAAGCTTGACTACAGGAAAGTGAATTTAATATAGGAATTTTATAACGGACTTGTACAACCGGTCAATCTTGTATCATATTACGTGGCTCAACGATTATTTATCGTTTATCTAGAGTAAGTTAATAACATATCGAAATAGGGAGTACAACCTTTGATAAAAAGTAAGAAACATTTGACATGTACCAACTTAATATAGATAAACCATGGATAATCACTAAAGGATGCAATATGATACAAAGTTTAACTAACTGATAATGTATTTGCAGAAAATCCACCTCACCTTAGCTGGTAAACCCTTTGGGCAATAAATGTTATCCCGAAGATTATGAAATGTTTGAGAATGCTACGTCTTAGTAAGGATTTAGGACATGACAACGTCAAAGAAATATAATTGTATGAGGATCTTCGAACGTGGTGTTTGGTGATTTCTTCGTCTTTTTATTATTACAATATGGAACTGTAGGAGTAGTTTATTACTGGAAAAATACTTTCATTATCATAGTTTACCTTTAATTAGTAGTATAGGTGTTTTTGTTTATTAAATTGAGTAAAGACTTATCCTACCATCATAATAAGAGAGAGTATGAATTTCAAAAGGGTCGGGTTAGACCGAACCTGACAATGGCTTATAGGTTGGGTCATAATATGTTACTGGGTTGTGTGACCCGACCCAGTGAACCCGAAAATAGAGTCGAGTTAGGGGTCTAAATCAAGTTATCAGTTTGACCCAAAAACATCTTTGAAAGTAGGGGTGAGCAAGCCGGACCGCGGACCGGACCAGACCAGACCGAGAAACCGGCCCGAACCGGACTGACCGAACCTATTTCGGTCCGGTCCTCGGTCCATCCTTTTCCTTATTTTCGGTCTTCGGTCCGGTCGGTCCGGTCCGGTTCGGTCCGGTCCGGTTCGGTCCGGTGTTTTGGCCAAGGTCTGTTTCGGTCCGGTCCGGTCTTGTTCGGTCACGGGACCACGAGCACCCCTATTTGAAAGTTTTCTTTTTACATATAATCTAACCCACACCATGTTAGTAGATAGTTCATAAGCGAATCATTAGTTGTTTTAGTCCCAAACATACCCTACTAGAACTAATATTGCTTATGTAACGTTTGATTTGAAGTTATTTTAGTTTTATAAATCTGGTTTGAAGTTTTTTTTGGCTACTAGTATTCTATAGAAAGTTACTTTTGCTGCAAATTGCTAATTGCTTTTGTTTCTTCTAGCTACTGTTTGATTGGTTTTGCCTGCTACACATTCATTTTTGGCCCTTATTTTGTTGCTAGGCCAATCACTATCTCCCAACTTGATTGGACTTGATAACCCAATCTCTTATAGGGTCGGGTTATTGGTCATATATTCGCACACAAAAGTTTGCTTGAAGTTCAAAAATCAAAACCATGCCATCACACAGAGATCAAACAGAAGCTACTTTATCATCCATTATGTTGACTTGGGCAGTTTGGATATGCTATGGAATGCACAAATTCTGATAACTTTCTGACCCATACATCTTTGGTTACTTGACACTAAGAAAACTTCTATGATTTATTCAAGCTTAGGGTGGAGGGTGTGGTTAAGGGTTTTCCCTCGCCACATCAGCTCCACATCATCAAAAAACACTTTATATTTTTCTTCAACTTCCCCTTAACCATTGCATCACCTTCTCTCTTCCCTTATTTTTTTTATCATTTAAAAATACCAAAAAACACAAATACTCACACACAACAACCAATAAAGAACGCTCTCATCTAAAGCATTTTTCCCTCTCCTAAATGATTCGGTACTCAAGTCCCACAAGGGGGTATTTTTTGGATTTTCCCAAAGTTTCCCGCAATGAGGGGGGATGGGATTTTGTTTTCACGCTCATTTTCTTTTGGTGTTTCCGGTGGTGCACGAGCAAAGAAAAATATAGTTGCAAGCAACCTATAAAAGAAGAAAGAGAAATATAATTGCAAGCAACCTATAAAAGAAGAAAAAGAAATGTCAGTTAATATTAATAGTGTTATTGGCCTGCCGCTTGCAATTAATCATTCTGAGAATTTTGATCACTCTGAATTTTGTCTGCATTAAGGCAGTACTGGTAAGGACTGAAATCTGCAGTTGTATAGCAAGAACTTCTCCACAATGCTGCAGAGACAGTGAAGAATATATGAATTTCTTCTTGGATTTGCTGCCTTCTGAGTCCATAGATGAATTTTATGACCAGAAAAAAACACTAGAACATGATAACATGGACATGTAGATTAACTCTTGTGTCTGAGGTAATGAAACTATTTTTTTCGAAAAATAAATGTATAATTTCATAGATTTTGCAAACATAAATCTGTGCTCTGTATAATTTCAGTTATCAATGATAAGCGTAAGCTTCCTTCGTCTTTTGCTTCGATTATTCCGTATCAAAAGGTCTCCTTACCTATTTGCTCCCCCTTGATAATGTTTAAAACAGGTGCATTTAGGTACCATTTAGGAGGTCCTTGGAAGTGGTACCAACCAGGTAATTGTAAATCGTAGTTGGTACATCTCGTGTTTATGAATTTAGGCCTTAAATAATCAATAAATTAATTAGATATAATAATGCCATGACAAAGCATTATTTTTACTTTTTTAGATTCCTTTTATTTTCTTTCTCAATGTTCAAATGATGTTCAAACTTTATTAAACGTTAATTTCAAATTCCTTTATATTTAGGACTAGAACTAGACATGTATGCAAGGCAGCAAGGGTTAGTCATAAGAAACTCACCAGGATTTGGCCGGAAAGAACAAATACTTGTACCAAATTACCAGGTATTCTGTTGATTTATATTTTTTGAAGGATCAGCAAACTACTTGGTAAATATTTTTGTTTCAGAGGTAAAGGTACTGTAAATTGCAAAAATATTGAAGACTTGCCAAATTAGAAATTAATGTTTACATACTAAATGATCAAACTGTATGATTCTGTTACAGTGTTATACGGAGTATATAAACTGCAAAATACTAAGGCTACCTGAAGTTGTGTCTCAACTCACGAGCGAGTGACCCACTCACGGGCGAGGTTCCAAAACACCAACGGTGCGAATGGTGAGCCACTCACCATTGGTGAGTGGTAAAAACTGTGGTCTTTAATACTTTTTATTTTGTTTGTGAGTGTGTGTGAGGTATTTAGTGGGGTATATTTTGTATAAAGTGGGTATCTTAATGAAAGATGAGTGAGTGGTGACCCAAACAGATGAAAGGTGAGCGTGAGTGAGTGGAAGTGAAAGGATAGAGAAAGCTGATGTGACATTGATGTGGATGGTGAGTGGGTTGCGTCACCCCCTTTAGATACAATGGGAAAATTCTCTATTTGCCCCAAAGGTACACATCGGTGGGTGTTAAATGCCCCAAAAATTTTGAGATTCCCAATTTACCCAGGGCAACCTAAATTTTATGTGAGACTTAATTTTTTTTGGGAGACTTTCACACAAAATTTGACAAGCGTCTCAAGTGGGCCCAGGGACGAATCTGATGTATAACAATGGGGGCCGCTGCCTCCCATGACTCGTCGTAAAAGTTGAAAATTTAGTGTATTTTTTTTTAATTTTGACCTTTTTTCGAAAGTGCCCCCTACTCGTATGCTAAAACCTAACATTCAACACTTTAAAACCTTATAAATCATTCGTTTCTAAGTCACAATACTCGATTTATCATTTCGATCCTAGTTTTTTCTTTCGCATTTTGTTGCTATTGTCAATTTTTTTTTGCCCCCCACAAGCTCTTTTTCTGGTTCCGTCACTCGCCAGTCGCTCAAGTTTTTTAGGTCGCTCATGTACTTGCATAGTACTTGCATGAACACGTGTCACTTTTTGCATGAAGTCGCCTAAGATGTTTAAGTCACCCAGGTCGCCTCAGGTATTTTGGAAAACATAAAATATTTGAGGCAATTAACAGTTTAACACAATTCACTTATACCTTTGGGTCATTTAGAGAATTTTCCCGGATACAACAAACAAAAAGTAACAAGTTGGTCTGAGTGACTGTTGTGTTGTCTACTTGGGCTAGTTGTGACTTAAATATTACGAGTACTTGGTCTAGACTACTTGCAGAATTGACAATCCACAATATTTCTATTCTCTACTCACTAGGGTATATCATAATTTAGGATTAGGATTCTCTCATTTTTGTGTTCTTACTATGTTCAGGTGAAGGTTTTTTTTAAAGAGTTATACTCGCAGCTTGTTTAGAGATAATTAGGGAGTCATTTGTTTTGTGCATACATTGTGTGTGTTTAATGCACGTGGGCTAGTTCAAAGCTGTTGAATCTGAGTTATAAACGAACAATAATAAAAGTTTGTTGGTTTAGAGATCAAATATGATGTTTTGAAACCCGGTTCGACCCGGCCGGTTTAACCGAATATGATCGAAAAAATATGTCAAATTAAACATTTTTTTATATTTTCGAAATCCGATCGCATCGGTTCCGGTAACCCACGTTTTTTTTCCTACCGAAATTATTAAAGACCTTTCATTTTTTAATTTTTTCAACGTTTGTGAAAGACCTGGTTAATTTAGTGAACGAACCGGTTGAACAAAAAATAACCTTTCATTTAAGATCGGAATTGATGTTTTAACCAAAATGTTTGAAATTTATATATCTTCTTTCATAAGCTTTGATTATTTGATAAATTACCTTAAATAAAGTTCAAATCAATTTTTTAAAGTTAAATAATAAAACACGAACTCAAATTTATGCATTTCCATATATAAATTTAAGTTTTAAGATTTTTTAATCTTTAAATTTCAAGTTTTAGGTTTTAATTTACGTTTCATTAATGAGTTATTAATTGATCATATATAATTTAGGTTTTTAGTTTTAAGTCTTCTCATTTGCCATATATTATTTATGTTTTATTAATTGACCAAAAGTTTTTTCTTAAACCCTTTATCTGTAGTTAAATGATATCTCAGTTGAAGCAATTTGTAGTTTCTCTAAAACAGTTTTCACGCATTAAATGAGTATACAAAAATAGTTTTCACGTATTTAATATTCAACGTTGCTTAAGTAAAATGTGGAAACTATTTGGTATAAAAAATTATCGACTAAATGCACATGTCATTTGTAAGTCTACTGGCTGATGTTACCATAAAGTAAAATGTGGAAACTATTTGGTATAAAAAGTTTCATCACTTGTCATATCAAAACACATGAGAAATCAGAAATGCAATTGATACCATGTCAGCAAAATGATATAAAA
>BQNB010066991.1:6856-34360 GCA_026074375.1 Tanacetum coccineum | reverse complement strand
AAAATTGCTTGTTTGCCTGCTTCTTATCACAAGTAGAACCCAAGAAGGTAATCCAAGCACTGCAGGATCCAAGCTGGATAGAAGCTATGCAAGATGAGCTTCTATAATTCAAATTATAAAAGGTTTGGACCCTGATGGATTTACCAAATGGCAAAAGGCCCATAGGCACTAAATGGGTTTACAGAAACAAGAAGGATGAAAGAGACATTGTGATAAAAAATAAAGCAAGATTGGTTGCTCAAGGGTACACACAAGAAGAAGGGATTGACTATGATGAAGTCTTTACCCTGTTGCCATATGAAGCAATTGGCTAATTCTTATCTTATGCCTCATTTAAGACTTTGGGTTGTACCAGATGCATGTCAGAGTGCGTTTCGGTATTGGTAAGATGAATAGGAAGTCTAGTTTGTCAACACCAAGATTGAAGATCCAGACTTCCTGACAGAGTTTACAAAGTAGAAAAGGCACTTTATGGACTACATCAAGCTCCTAGAGCTTGGTATGAAACCTTGTCAACTTATTTGTTGGACAATGGGTTTCAGAGAAGAAAGATAGATAAGACTTTGTTTATCAAAAGGGGCAAAGATGATATTTTGTTAGTTCAAGTATATGTAGATGATATCATTTTAGGCTCTACAAAGAAGTTATTATGCCCTGAATTTGAGAAGATGATGCATAAGAAGTTTCAGATGAGTTCTATGGGTGAACTCACATTCTTCTTAGGACTACAAGTAAAGCAGAAGGAAGATGTGATTTTTATCAGTCAATACAAGTATGTGACTTAGATTTTAAAGAAATTTGGTTTTAATGATGTCAAGACAGTAAGCACACCTATGGAAACTCAAAAGGCTCCGCTCAAGGATGAAGATGGTGAAGAAGTGGATGTTTATTTGTATAGGTCAATGATTGGTTCATTGATGTATCTTACTTCTTCAAGACCTTATATTATGTTTGTAGTGTGTGCCTGTGCAAGATACCAAGTCAACCAAAAAGTGTCACATCTTCATGTTGTGAAAAGAATTTTTAGATACTTAAAAGGTTAACCTAAATTGGGCCTCTGGTATCTAAAAGATTTACCTTTTGATTTGGTAGCATACGCTGATAGTGATTATGCTAGAGCAAGCTTGGATAGGAAGTCCACAACAAGAGGTTGTCAATTCCTTAGGTGTAGATTGATTTCATGGCAATGCAAGAAGCAGACTGTAGTTGCTAATTCCACAATAAAAGCTGAATATGTAGCTGCTTCAAGTTGTTGTGGTCAAGTGCTTTGGATTTAAAATCAATTGCTTGATTATGGGTATAATTTTATGCATACAAAGATTTATATTGATAATAAGAGTACTATATGCATAGTTAAGAACCCTGTTTTCCATTAAAAAACAAAGCACATTGAGATTAGACATCACTTTATCAGATATTCCAATGAAAAGAAGCTAATTTAAATGATCAAGATTCATACTGACAAGAATGTTGCAGATTTTCTTACAAAAGCATTTGATGTAAGTATATTTCAATATTTGATTGTTGGTATTGGAATGCCCAATATTTAAAGTCTTGATTATGAAAATGGTGAGGTAAACAGAATTGAAAGAGTTGGTGAGAATAAAAATAAAAAGTGAGATGTGTGATAAAAACAGATAGAGTGATTTAGTGAGAAAAAGAATTGAGAGAATTTGAGTGAAATAAAAACAGATAGAGTGATTTGGTAAGAAAAAGAATTGAGAGAAGTGGTGAGGTGAAAAACAGAAAGAGAGGTGTGTGATAAAACAGACAGAGTGATTTGGTGAGAAAAAGAATTGAGAGAAGTGGTGAGTTGAAAAATAGAAAGAGAGATGTTTAAAAACAGACAGAGAGAATTGTGCAAAGTTAATGCTGCTAGGCATAAACTTACTGCTGCTAGGCATAAATTTACTGCTGCTAGAGAAAGTTAATGCTGCTAGGCATAAATTACTACTGCTGGTTGTAAGTTAGTGCTGCTAGGCTTAATTTACTACTGAGTTACTACTGCTTTGGTACTTACTAACTAGCTAAGTTAAAAGTTAATGCTGCTAGGCATAACTTGCACATCTGCTGTGAAGTTTAATACTTGTTTGAGGGTATTTCATAGAATTACATTAATTAAGGGTTTCATTCAAACATTTAAATCGATTTCACAATTCATATACTCTCTAATCATTAACCCTAACCCAAATTTCATCATTAATCATAACAAAACCTAACAACAAAGCCACCTACAATTTGTTGATACTTATAATTTAGTCGCGGTTTTGACTAAATCTGGTGAAAGTGAAGGATTTAAGCAGATAGTAGATTTTCTGAATGCAGTTTCCGATAAAGTAAATGCTTTAACAGCAATCCTACTAATTGATATAACAACGTGCATTGAACAGTTCTTGTCTACTGCCTACACAAAACGGTTAATGGGGCAGTTCAGTACAAGCCCTAGTAGATGGGAAGAAGATTGTTTGTTGCTGAAGCATCTGTAGAATGAGTCTTCAACTGAAGATGTAACGGAGTTGATTATACTGCCAAATGCTATAATTTTTTAGACACAGCTTACACGCATGGGTATGAAAAACATCACAGAAGCTTACATTTTATAAGGCTTTTTTCTCTCCCAATGGAAAGTTTCTTTATCATTCACTATCTTTGCAATGCCTAAGTGCTAAACTACTGCATGGAATTAATTTAGTAAACACTATGGGCCACGTAAATTAACTGGTCTAGTCCAATAACCAGCAAGTTTAAACTTTTTTCCAAGTAAATATTTTTGAAAGCATGATGAAGAACTTGGATAGTGATGTCAAATTCTTAATGTATCCAAGATTTGTACAAGTATTTTTGGATAATCAACAAGAAGGAATGATGAATCATAACAAAATTTATATTGCACCATCTCACACAGAGAAGGTTTTTGCTAATATAAAGAGGCAAGGAAAGGACTTTTCTGGTAGAGTAACACCATTGTTCTCAACTATGACGGAGCAAATAGCTCAACAAGAACAGGGTGAAGGTTCAGACATGCCAACTATTACTCAACCATCATCATCTCAACCCCAAAAAAAACATAAGCCAAGGAAGCCAAAAGAAGGATACTCAGATACCTCAATCTATGTTTCTTTTCTAGTGACAATCTAGCAGATGAGGCTGTTAATGAGGAGAATGTATCTAAACATTCTAATGATCCACTGCTTAGTGGTGAGGATAGACTGAAACTTAAGGAATTGATGGCACTATGTACCAACTTACAAAACAAGGTTCTTGATTTAGAACACACAAAGAACACTCAGGCACTGGAGATTGACAACTTAAAAAGGAGGATCAAGAAGCTTGAGAAGAAACAAAGGTCAAAAACTCATGGGCTTAAAATTGTAAATGGTTAGGTCAAACTGCTTAGGGTTGTCTCCTCTAAAGATGAAGGTTTGGGTGAGGAGGATGCATCCAAACAGGGGAGGAAAATTCATGATATTGAGGCTGATGAAAACATCACCCCGGAAGAAATGTTTCATGATGAAGAGTACTGTTTGATACTGGTGTTTTTTTAATGATGAAGAAGTGTTTACAGGACATGATAATGGCTGAAAAGGAGTTATACTGGCTGATCCGTTACTACTGCTGATGAAGTAGTTACTGCTGCTAATGTTGAAGTTAGTACTGCCAATCCAACTGCTGCTACAATAACTACTGTTGAACTTACTTTGGCTCAAACACTGGCAGAGTTGAAGAGTGCAAGACCCGAGACAAAAGGGGTTGTTATGCAAGAGCCAAGTGAAACAACAACAACAACAACAACAATTCCTTCAAAGGACAAGGAAAAAAAGGTATAATGGTTGAAGAACCTTTGAAGATGAAAAAGAAAGATCAAGTCCTCTTTGATGAACAAGAAGCTATAAGGCTACAAGCTCAATTTGATGAGGAAGAGAGGATTGCAAGAGAAAAAGAAGAAGTCAATGCTGCCTTAATTACACAATGGAATGATATTCAGGATAAGGTTGAGATTGACTATGAATTAGCTCAAAGGCAACAAAGGAACAAGAAGAGTTGACAATTAAAGAAAAGTCTAAACTGTTTCAACAACTCTTAGAGAAAATGAGGAAGCACTTTGCAGCTAAGAAAGCAGAAGAAAGGAGAAATAGACCACCCACAAAAGCTCAACAAAGGAGTATAATGTGTACCTATCTGAAAAACATGGCAGGATGGAACCCAAAGACTTTAAGTACTAAGTCCTTTGCAATTTCAAGAGTATTTGATAAGGAAAAAAAAGGGTAAAACACTTTGTTGATATGGATACAGAATTGGTGGGAGATAGTAAAGTAAGAGCATAACGCAGTGAAACAAAAGAAGAAAGCAGTTCAAAAAGAACAAGAGAAGAGCTTGAATCTGACAAATCAAAGAAGCAAAAGTTAGATGAGAAGGTGGAAGTAGAAGTAGATGATGCTAAGGAAGCTGAAGAGCTTAAGAAATGTTTGGAAATAGTTCCAGATGATGGAGATGATGTAACTATTAATGCTACACCTTTGTCTGTCAAAATTCCAATTGTTGAACATATTAAGACAACCAATGAAGGGGAAGAAAAGCTTTTTCAAAATAATCAAAGCAGATGGAAAGACTCAGGTGTACTTAAGTTTTACAAAGATGCTTAAAAAATTTGATAGAGAAGACTTGGAAGTTCTTTGGAGGATAGTCAAAGCTAGATTTAAGAAGACAGAGCCAGTACATTACATGGATATTTTCTTACATCTTAATTTGAAGACCATGTTTGAACATTCATTTGATGATAGTATATGGAAAATCAAACAAGAGGATTAGTAAAGTGCTGAATTAGAAGCTTTTGGTTCTTGTGATTTCATTTGTAAAAGTAAAGTCCATACCAATTATCTGTTGGTTAAAAGAACAGTTCCACTTACAAAGCACACACTACATCAGATGTTTAATTATGTGAAGCTTCAAGTTGATTATGAGTGTGAAATGGAATTTGAGCTTCTTAGATTGGTCAAGAAATAGCTTATGGAAGCCTATGTACCTGAATGAAGTGTTTGGAAGCATCCTCCTGGTGATTATGAAGCTTTTAATGAAGAAACTGATGATTATTGAAAGTTAAATATCAAGTTTAGGGGAAGATTGTTAGGATTAAAAGTCTTCTTGAAGTTACTGCTGTTAAGGAATTAGTTACTGCTGGTAAGTATAAATTAGTGCTGTTAGTAATCTTAATGAAAAATATGCTAAGTAGTTAGTACTGCTAGTTACTACTGCTAGTGTAAGTTACTACTGCTAGTGTATATTACTACTGCTAGTTACTACTGCTAGTAATGTTACTACTGCTAGAGTAAAGTTAGTACTGCTAGTGTAACTTAATACTGCTGGTAAAGAATGAAGAAAATTTTCTAAGTAGTTAATGCTGCTTGTACACAGTTAGTGCTGCTGGTATGAAAGTTACTACTGTTAGTGTTGAAAGTTACAACTGCTGAAAGATTACAACTAGTGAAAGGATAAATACAGCTCAGAGAAAAGATAAAGATTGCTTGTCGGATATGTATGAGATATTTTTGTAAAAGATACGTATAAGTTATTTGTTTAGAAGATCATGATAATTTAGGAAAATATTGTAATCCCATTAGGACTCCTTGGTGTATAAAAGGAGGACATAGGGTATAGAATTCTATGTATCAGTATCAAAGTATCAAATTGAGTCATTCATAGAATTGTCATAGCTTTAAGGTTTTTTAACCTCAACACTATTAAGAGTATTCGTATTATATTGAGGCTGAAAGTTTGGTAAACTGTTTGTTATTGATCTTATTCATTACTGTTTCATTGAGATTCCTCTTAGTATCATTGACTGGATTCCGCATAGTCTTTGTTATTCACAATCAAAGTTTCTATCATAGTTGTTTTGAATTTATTGAATACAACTTAGCCTTATACAAGCTAAGCAAGATCTATTCTATTGGGATCAACAAACGCCCGGGTCTAGAAAACTTAAAGTTTTTAATTATTTTTGAAAATAAAACTTGCATAACAATTAAAATATGTACTCTTCTGTTATAAACATGCAAAAACCAATGAGTTTGACAACTCTCTCATCCGATCTTTACTTCTTTATCGAGTCAAACCCTAAAATTCATATTGTATATTTGTATATCACACATTTTATGCTTGGTGTAGTTTTCTTTGTCTTTGATTACAGGTTATATTTAACGAGAAGAAGCTTGGAAGTTCTTAGGAAGTTTCATTGGATGATTCTTGGAGGACGATTTAACCAGTTATCGCATGTTTCATCTCCATTATTGAGCAAAACCAGGGATAATTAGTTTCTTTTACTTGTTTCTTTTTCCCTTAAATTCGTTCATACGGGTACCTTAATAAGAAACATTAGGGACAATGTCCAACTTAAGTGTAGGGGATAAATAAGCCTTAGAAACTATTCTTGTCATGTACGCAATTTGCTTTGTCCGTTAAAATGATGGGTAATATATCGAAACATAGCATAAGAGGTGATTTTAACCCAAATTTAATTTTTTTGTAACACACATCGATGAAAACCAAGTATTAATAGCATCTCATGGATAGGAATGTGTATGACTAGCACAATAACCCTCAGAATTCCACCCCAAAAATGTGAGGTTCAGACCTTAATCTTTAGGATTGGAGGTATCTATTAATTGATACCACGATAGTTTATACCTTTTAGCCGTCTCAGTTAAGGAGTGAGCAGTTACATGTGTCTATTCCATCATTATGGATGTGTACGTGTGGTCTTTGTCGCCTTTTTTGGAGCATTAAGATCGGTATTAAATTATATGAGTGTACCGGTAGTATATTAAATTCTAGAACTTGTTTTTATGATGCATCTGGAGACCGCATAGTAAGTATTAGGATTTGCTTGATAAGAGGCATTAGGATTAACCCATGTTTAAAACCTGTAATTGTTATCATGTCACAACCGATCCATACAACTATCCACACCCTTGCCATGCACTCATCTTTAGTGCAGGATACCCCTAGTAACAAACCCTCCGAGCTAATCCTTTTTCACATGGTTCTATATTTTCTATTAAGCCGACTATTAATAAGACATGTCACCCTCTCAAACGCAATCGTTACACCTAAATCGCCTTAGCCTACCTTGTATGTACTTATTTTTAGTACATTATTGTTATAACCTAAGTTAATTATCTAAGTACATAGTTGCAAGTCCTTATCCTTGTAAATACTGTTTTGGGACGATTGGGATTCATGGTGTATTTATTTCATGAAAGAATAGGGAAGAAAAGTTTAACACCCCCAAATTTACACGCAGCGGAACCAACAATTTGGGTGTTAAATAATAGTACAATAGTCACAAGATATAAAGAACGACTCAATGAGACGTTTTAAAAACAAACAACCATTCCATTCCATTATTATCAGAGTTCAAAAGCGTAGTCCCAAAAGATCGTTACCATACAGTACATAAGTTTGATATAACCAAACTAAAACAAGTTTTTATTGAGGAATGGATTTCTTAAATGGTGAACAAAAGTTTAGCGCGAATCCTCCTCTTCATTGCCTCCAAGTCTCCGGACTTCAATTACCTGAGATGAAACATGCTAAAAAGTCAACACGAGGTTGAGTGAATTCATAGGTTTTATAAGTGATAAAGAGTTGAAAAAGGGTTGAACACAAGCATTATAATATTCATAAGCATCATATAGACTTGTTGATCAGACAAGCTAATAACCAACAGTTGCATTGAGCTCGCGACACCGATCCCATTGACTAATTCCATAAACAAATAATAATAACACAAAGAATGCCCCCAGGCTAGGTATTTCGTCAGATACCTAATAAAATCTCCATACAATATGTTCGTACATTGGGAGTGCTCACTTTCCGGATTCAAACTTCCCAAAAACTGAACCGGGTTGTCAAACCCATATCGCTATTAATTGTATGAGCGACTACCCATCATAGGTAGTTGACGGCTCATGATTGGGGTCTTATGACGAAATCTACTCAAGAAACAACATATATTCACATACGGGTCCAAGCATAGGAGAAAAACCTACTTGTGTTCATTTTATAAAAACTAGCATGCATCTCCCTCGCGGGGTTTAAGAAAAATATTTGAAAAGCGAGGCTATGAACTCACCGAGATATCAAAGAGATCAGAAGTATAATAAGTCTTGAACAAGAGAAAATCCCTTACGCACCACCTAAAATACGTGACGCGTCTTAGTATAATATACAAGTAAAAATAATACGTAAGAAAAAGTATGAACGAAAATATGATATGTTCCTAAGATAAGCGCAATCAGGAATTCTTGACTAACTAAAGTATTTGACTCCCAAATTAACATATGACCTGTTCTATATGTAATTCAACTCTACCAAATTTTGCCATCCAAATCCAATTTTAGGTATGAAATACTCTACACTTTTCCATATTTATCAAGACGTCAAAAGTCGCAATTCTGGAACTTAGAGCTCATGTTAGGGGCAGTGTATTCTACCAATTTATAAATCGATAAACTCAAGTATTCCACCATTGGAAAGCCCTTGAAGTCCTAGTTTTCGAGTAAACATTAACCCAATCACATCTAACCGTTTACCAATCCATGGAAAATAGATTTTTACTAACCCTAAGTCAAAACAGAAAGTTGACTGAAATTTTTCACTTTATGAAAAAGTCCATAAATCATAATCTATGATAGAAATGAATGTGGGGCCAATATGGTAAGCTTCCTAAGATGACTACCACTGACCAAAATTTAAAACCTAAACCATTTAATTGCAAAATATGGAGTGTTAAACTCGTTTACTTATCATAGGTCTATATTTGACTGGCTAATGTTTTTGAAAACTAGACTTAAGGGCTATTTCCAATGGTGAATACCTGAGTTATATCGATTTATTAATGGTATATACACGCCCCTAAACATGAGCACATTCCAGAATTGCGACTTTTACGTCTGACTAAAAAAGGAAAATGTATAATATTCATAACCTAAAATGAATTAGATGGCAAAATTTGGTAGATGTTTTAATTACATTTAAGAACAGGTCATATGTTACTTTGGAGTCAAAATACTTAGTAAGTCAAGAATCCATGTTGCGCTTATCTTAGGGAACAATCATAATTCGTCAAACTTTTCTTACGTATTATTTTTTACTTGTATATTATACAAAGACGCGTCACTATTTTAGGAGGTGCGAAGGATGTCGTTTTTCTCTTGTTCAAGACTTATTATACTTCTGATTCTCTTGAAATCGCGGTAGTTCATAGCCTCAGCTTTCAAATATTTTTTCTAAACCCCGCGAGGAGATGCATGCTAGTTTTTTATAAAATGAACACAGTAGGTTTTATCTCCTATATTGGACCCGTATGTGAATATATGTTGTTGCTTGAGTAGCTTTCGTCATAAGACCCCAATCGTGAGCCGTCAACTACCTATGATGGGTAGCCGCTCATACTATTAATAGCGCTATGGGTTTGACAACCAGGTTCGGTTTTTGGGAAGTTTGAATCCGGAAAGTGAGCACTCCCAATGTACGAACATATTGTATGGAGATTTTATTAGGTATCTGACGAAATACCTAGCCTGGGGGCATTCTTTGTGTTATTATATTTGTTATGGAATTTAGTCATGGGCATCGGTGTCGCGAGCTCAATGCAACTGTTGGTTATTAGCTTGTCTGATCAACAAGTCTATATGATGCTTATGAATATTATAATGCTTGTGTTCAACCCATTTTCAACTATTTATTACTTATAAAACCTATGAATTCACTCAACCTCGTGTTGACTTTTTAGCATGTTTCATCTCAGGTAATTGAAGTCCGGAGACTTGGAGGCAATGAAGAGGAGGATTCGCACTAAACTTTTGTTCACCATTTAAGAAATCCATTCCTCAATAAAAACTTGTTTTAGTTTGGTTATATCAAACTTATGTACTATATGGTAACGATCTTTTGGGACTACGCTTTTGAACTCTGATAATAATGGAATGGAATGGTTGTTTGTTTTTAAAATGTCTCATTGAGTCGTTCTTTATATCTTGTGACTATTGTACTATTATTTAACACCCAAATTGTTGGTTCCGCTGCGTGTAAATTTTGGGGTGTGTTAAACTTTTCTTCCCTATTCTTTCATGAAATAAATACTACCATGAATCCCAATCGTCCAAAACATATTACAAGATAGGACTGCAACTATGTACTTAGATAATTAACTTGGGTTATAACAATAATGTACTAAAAATAAGTACATACAAGGTAGGCTAAGGCGATTTGGGTGTAACGATTGGTTTGAGGGTGACAATGCTCTTCATTAATAGTCTGGCTTAACTAGAAAAATATGAGAACCGTGAAAAAGGATAGGCTCGGAGGGTTGTACTAGGGGTATCCTGCACAAAGATAGTCAGGGCCAAGGTGTGGGATAGTATAATGATCGGTGTGACCATGAAACAATTACATGTTTAAAACATGGGTTAATCCTAATGCCTCTTATCAAGCAAATCCTAATACTTACTATGCGGTCTCGGGATGCATCATAAAAAAAGTTCTAGAATTTAAAAATACTATCAGTACACTCATATAATTTAATACTGATCTTAATGCTCCAGAAAAGGCGACAGAAAAGGAGGAAAAAAAAAGACCACATGTACACATCCGTAATGACGGAATAGACACATGTGACTGCTCACTCCTTAACTCGAGAAGGCTAAAGGTATAAACTATCTTGGGTATCAATAATAGATACCCAAATTCCTATAGATCTAAAGGCGAACCCCACATTTTGGGGTGGAATTCTGAGGGTCATTGTGCTAGTCATATAAATTTCTATCCATGAGACGCTATTAATACTCAGTTTTTGTCGGTATGTGTCATAAAAAATTTTAAATTTGGGTAAAATTTACCTCTTATGCTATGTTTCGATATATTACTCTTCATTTCAAGGACAAAGCAAGTGGCAAATGAAAGAATAGTTTCTAAGGATTATTTTCCACCTACACTTAAGCTTAACATTGTCCCCAATGTTCTATAAAGGTACCCATAAGAACGAATTAAAGGGAAAAGAAAACAAGTAAAAGAAACTAGTACTCCCCTGGTTTGCTCAATAATGGAGAAGAAACATGCGATAACTGGTTAAATCGTCCTCCAAGAATCATCCAATGAAACTTCCTAAGAACTTCCAAGCTTCTTCTCGTTAAATATAACCTGTAATCAAAGACAAAGACAACTACACCAAGCATAAAATGTGCGATATATAAATATACAATATGAATTTTAGGGTTTGACTCGATAAAGAAGTAAAGATCGGATGAGAGAGTTGTCAAACTCATTGGTTTTTGCAGGTTTATAACAGAAGAGTACATATTTTAAATGTTATGCAAGTTTTATTTTCAAAAATAATTAAAAACTTTAAGTTTCTAGACCCGGGCATTTTGATCCCAATAAGAAAGATATTGCTTAGCTTGTATAAGGCTAAGTTATATTGAATAAATTCAAAACAACTATGATAGAAACTTTGATTGTAAATATCAAAGACTATGAGGAAATCTAGTCAATGATACTAAGAAAAATTTCAATGAAATAGTAATGATTAATATCAATAACAAAACAGTTTACCAAACTTTCAGCCTCAATATAATACGAACACTCTTAATAGTGTTAGGGTTTACAAAACCTTAAAGCTATGACAATTCTATGAATGACTCAATTTGATACTTTGATACTGATACATAGAATTCTATACCCTAGGTCCTCCTTTTATACACCAAGGAGTCCTAATGGGATTACAATATTTTCCTAAATTATCATGATCTTCTAAACAAATAACTTATACATATCTTTTACAAAAATATCTCATACATATCCCACAAGCAATCTTTATCTTTTCTCTGAGAAATCTTTATCCTTTCAGCAGTTATAAGCTTTCAGCAGTTGTAACTTTCAACACCAACAGTAGTAACTTTTGTACCAGCAGCACTAACTGTGTACAAGCAACATTAACTACTTATAAAGTTTTCTTCAATCTTTACCAGCAGTACTAAGTTACACTAGCAGTACTAACTTTACTCTAGCAGTAGTAACATTACTAGCAGTAGTAATATACACTAGCAGTAGTAACTTACACTAGCAGTAGTAACTAGCAGTACTAACTACTTAGCATATTTTTCATTAAGATTACTAACAACACTAATTTATTCTTAGCAGCAGTAACTAATACCTTAAGAGCAATAACTTCAAGAAGACTTTTAATCCCAACAATCTTTTCCTAAACTTGATATTTATCTTCAAAATCATCAAGTTTCTTCATTAAAAGCTTCATAATTACCAGGAGAATGTTTCCAAACACTTCATCCAGGTACATAGCTTTCCTTAAGATGTTTCTTGACCAATCTAAGAAGCTCATATGCCATTTCACACTCATAATCAACTTGAAGCTTCACATTATTAAACATCTAATGTAGTGTGTGCTTTGTAAGTGGATACATTTTCTCAACCAATAGATAATATGGTATGGACTGTACTGTTACACAATGAACTCTACAAGAATCAAAAAGCTTCCAATTCAGCACTTTAACTAACCCTTGTTGATTCTTCCATATATTATCTTCAACATGATGTTCAAACATGGTCTTCAAATTAAGATGTAAGGGGGGGGGGTAAGAAAATAATCCATTAATGTACTGGCTCTGTCTTCTTAAATCTAGCTTTGACTATCCTCCAAAGAACTTCCAAGTCTTCTCTATCAAAGTTTTTAGCATCTTTGTAAAAGTTAAGTACATCTGAGTCTTTCTATCTGCTTTAATTATTTTGAAAAAGCTTTTCTTCCCTTCTTGGTAGATCTTATAGTCAACAATTGGAATTTTGACAGACAAAGGTATAGCATCAATAGTTACATCATCTCCATCATCTGGAAGTATTTCCAAACATTTCTTAAGCTCTTCAGCTTCCTTAGCATCATCTACTTCTGCTTCCACCTTCTTATCTAACTTCTACTTCTTTGATTTGTCAGATTCAAGCTCTTCTCTTGTTCTTTTTGAACTGCTTTCTTCTTTGTCTCACTGCTTTCTGCTCTTACTTCACTATCTCCTACCAATTCTGTATCCATATCAACAAATGTTTTTACCCTTTTCATTTCTTTATCAAATAACTCTTGAACATTGGCAAAGGACTTAGTCTTCAAGTCTTTGGGCTTCCATCCTACCATGTTTTTCAGATAGGTACACATTATACTCCTTTGTTGAGCTTTTGTGGGTGGCCTATTTCTCCTTTCTTCTGCTCTCTTAGCTGCAAAGTGCTTCTTCCTTTTCTCTAAGAGTTGTTGAAACAGTTTAGACTTTTCTTTAATTGTCAACTCTTCTTGTTCCTCTGCTTGCAGCCTTTGAGCTAATTCATAGTCAGTCTCAACCTTATCCTGAATATCATTCCATTGTGCAATTAAGGCAGCATTGGCTTCTTCTTTTTCTCTTGCAATCCTCTCTTCCTTATCAAATTGAGCTTGTAGCCTTATAGCTTCTTGTTCATCAAAGAGGACTTGATCTTTCTTCTTCATCTTCAAAGGTTCTTCAACCATTATACCTTTACCCTTGTCCTTTGAAGGAATTGTTGTTGTTGTTGTTGTTGTTTCACTTGGCTCTTGCATAACAACCCCTTTTGTCTTGGGTCTTGCACTCTTCAACTCTGCCAGTGTTTGAGCCAAAGTAAGTTCAACAGTAGTTATTGTAGCAGCAGTTGGACTGGCAGTACTAACTTCAACATTAGCAGTAGTAACTACTTCACCAGCAGTAGTAACTGGATCAGCAGTACTAACTTCCTTTTCAGCCATATCCTGTCCTGCAAACACTTCTTCATCATTAAAAACACCTGTATCAAACATATCTTCATCATGAACATTCTCCAGGGTGATGTCTTCATCAGCATCAATATCATGAATTTTCCTCCCCTGTTTGGATGCATCCTCCTCACCCAAACCTTCATCCTCAGAGGAGACAACCCTAGCACTTAAACCAACCTTGTACAATCTTCTAAGCCCGTGAGTTCTTGACCTTTGTTTCTTCTTAAGCTTCTTGACCCTCCTTTTTAAGCTGTCAATCTCCAGTGCCTGAGTGGTCTTTGTGTGTTCCAAATCAAGAACCCTGTTTTGTAAGTTGGTACATAGTGCCATCAATTCCTCAAGTTTCAGTCTATCCTCACCACTAAGAAGTGGATCATTGGAATGTTTAGATACATTCTCCTCATTAACAACCTCATTTGCTAGATTGTTACTAGGAACATTAGATTGAGGTATCTGAATATCCTTCTTCTTGGGCTTCCTTGGCTTATGTTTCTTTTGGGGTTGAGATGATGATGGTTGAGTAATAGTTGGCATGTCTAAACCTTTACCCTGTTCCTGTTGAGCTTGCACCATCATAGTTGAGAACAATGGTGTTACTCTATCAGAAAAGTCCTTTCCTTGCCTCTTCATATTAGCAAAAACCTTCTTTGTGTGAGATGGTGCAATATAAATTCTGTTGTGATTTATCATTCCTTCTAGTTGATTATCCAAAAATACTTGCACAAATCTTGGATACATCAAGAATTTGACAGCACTATCCAAGTTCTTCATCATGCTTTCAAAAATATACTTGGAAAAGTTGAACTTCTGGTTATTGGCTAGACAGATAATTGTAGAGGCCATAGTGCTACTAAATTCATTCCATGCAGTAGTCTTAGCACTTAGGCATTGCAAAATAGTATGAATAAGAAACTTCCATTGAGGAGAGAAGAAAGCCTTATAAAATGTAAGCTTATGTGAAAGTTTTTCATACCCTATGAGTGTAAGCTGTTCAAAAATTATAGCATTTGGTAGACAATCAACACCATTAGCATCTTCCAGTTGAAGATCTCTTCTTACAGATGCTTCAGTAACAACAATCTTCTTCCCATCTACTAGGACTTGTAACTGAACTTCCCCATTAACCGTTTTCGCGTGTAGGCAGTAGACAAGAACTGTTCAATGCACGATGTATAAATAGTAGGATTGACATTAAACATACTTTACGAACATGCATTCAGAAAATCTACTATCTGCTTAAATCCTTCACTTTCACTAGATTTAGTCAAAATCGCGACTAAATTATAAGTATTAACAAATTGTAAGGTCGTCATTGTGTTAGGTTTTGATGATAAATGATGAAATTGAGTTAGGGTTAATGATTAGAGAGTATATGAAAGATTTAAATCGATTAAATGATTGAATGAAACCCTTAATCAAAGTATTTATGAAACTACCCTCAACAGCATTAACGTTCACTAGCAGTTGTAAGTTATGCCTAGCAACATTAACTTTCAACTAGCAGTAGTAAGTAACCCAGCAGTAGTAACTCATTAGTAAATTAAGCCTAGCACACTAACTTACAACCAGCAGTAGTAATTTATGCCTAGCAGCATTAACTTTCTCTAGCAACAGTAAATTTATGCCTAGTAGCAGTAAGTTTATGCTACACGCATTAACTTTGAATTACCAACATTAACTCCAATTTCTTTCTAATCAGCTTTTCCATCATCAAATTAATATTTTAGCTCACAAAATCTCTCTGTCTGTTTTTTCTTTCTCTCAATTCTTTTAGCTCACAATTCTCTTTGTCTGTTTTTGATTTCTCTCAATTCTTTTAGCTCACAATTCGCTCTATCTATTTTTGCTATATTCAACTCTCTTTCTGTTTTTCAGCTCACAAATTCTCTCAATTCTTTTACTCACCAAATCACTCTATCTATTTTTATTACACATCTCTCTTTCTATTTTTATTCTTACTAATTTCTTAAATAGGACTTTAAAGATTGAGCATTCCAATACTAGCAATCAAATATTGAAATCTACTTACATCAAATGCTTTGTATGCAAATTAAGCAACATTCTGTCTGTATGAAATCTTGATCATTTGAATTAGCTTCTTTTCATTGGAATCTCTGATAAAGTGATGTCTAATCTTAATGGCTTTGTTTTTTAATGAAAAACAGGGTTCTTAACTATGCATATAGTACTCTCATTATCAATATAGATCTTTGTATGCATAAAGTTATACCCATAACCAGTAATTGATTTTGAATCTAAAGCACTTGGCCACATCAACTTGAAACAGCTATATATTCAGCTTCTGTTATAGAAATAGCAACCACAGTCTGCTTCTTGCACTGCCATGAAATCAATCTACACCGAAGAAATTGACAACCTCTTGTTGTGGACTTCCTATCTAAGCTTGCTCCAACATAATCACTATCAGTATATGCCACTAAATCAAAAGGCAAATCCTTACGATACCAAAGGCTTAATTTAGGTTTACCTTTAAGATATCTAAAAATTCTTTTCACAGCATGAAGATGTGAAACTTTAGGGTTAACTTAGAATCTGGCACATACACATACAACAAACATTATATTTGGTCTTGAAGAAGTAAGATACATCAATGAGCCAATCATTGATCTATACATGTGTTCATCTATATCTTCACCATCTGCATCTTTGAGCAAAGGCTTATGGGTTTCCATGGGTGTGCTTGCTGTTTTGACATCACTAAAGCCAAATTTCTTCAAAATCTCAGTCACATACTTGTCTTGGCTTATAAAAATCCCATCTTCCTTCTGCTTCACTTGCAGTCCTAAGAAGAATGTGAGTTTACCCATAGAACTCATCTGAAACTTCTTATGCATCATCTTCTCAAACTCTGTGCATAACTTCTTCTTTGTAGACCCAAAAATGATATCATCTACATATACTTGTACTATCAGAATATCACCTTGGTCCTTCTTGATAAAAAAAGTTTGTCTATATGTCCTCTTTGAAACCCATTTTCCAACAAATAAGTGGACAAGGTCTCATACCAAGCTCTGAGAGCTTGATGCAAACCATAAAGAGCCTTTTTTATTTGTAAAATCTGTTAGGGAAGTCTGGGTCTTCAAAACCTGGGGGTTGACAAACATAGACCTCATCTTCAATCTTGCCATACAAAAAACACTCTTCACATCCATCTAGTACACCACAAAGTCTTTATATAAGGCATAGGCTAAGAATAGCCTGATTTCTTTAATTCTGGCAACTAGAGCAAAAACCTCATCATAATCAATTCCATCCCGTGTATGTGACCCCTAAGCAACAACATAGCCCTTGTTCCTGATCACAATGCCTCTCTCATCCTTCTTGTTCATGTACACCCATCTTGCAATGTGGTAAATCCACCAAGGTCCAAACCTGTTGTAACTTGAATTGCAGAAGCTCATCTTGCATAGCTTTTATCCAGCTTGGATCCTTTAGTGCTTGAACTACCTTTTTAGGTTCTTCTTATGATAAAAAGCAAGAAACAAGCAATTTTGGAGGTCTTTATGGCTTGTTCCTTTGTTTAAAGAGTACTAACAAACCCATATTCCTCTAAATTCTTTGTCATCTGTCTTGTTTGAGTAGCTAATTGCAGATCTCCAATGACTTGATTAAGAGGATGATCCTTATGTATTCTTATAGTAGGAACAGGACTGACTTGGAAGTATGTATCCAAATTATTTATGTCAACCCCTGAATCATTATTTTCAGCATCACTAAATCTGCTAATTTTTTCCAAATCAGGTATATTTGGATCATCAGCACATCCATAGACTATATTCTCATCAACAGCATTATCCTTTATGCTAGCAGAATTAACAGTTGGAACTAACAGTATTAATATGTTTATGTGTTAACACTTGCATCTTTCTTGATTAATTTCTTTCACCTCATCACTGGGTTACCACTTTCATCTCTGGTTCTTCAGCATCCTTGTTTTCCTCTTTCCTCCCCTGAGGTTTGAATCTAGCATCAAGAGAATCTTTTGGACTAGAAGAGAATGGTAGATCTTGAGTCCATAATGGTAGCAGTATGTAACTTTTTCTAGGTACTGTCTCTACTCTAGCTTTACCTGCATCAGCACATGCTTTTGTACCTGCATTACCATTAGACTGATTCCCTACAACAACTGGCTTATAGTTTATAGAATTTGTTAGTGCATCTATATCAAAAAGCCAATTAGGTTCACTTCCTGCAATATTAGGTGTATTCTCACTAAATTGAACATGCAGGTTCTCTTCTACTATCCTAGTTCTACTGTTGAATACTCTGAATGCTTTGCTATTGGTAGAGTATCCTACAAAGAACCCTTCATCAGCCTTTCCATCAAACTTACCTAGGTGATCTATGGTATTAAGGATTGTAACAAGACACCCAAATGGTCTCATGAAGCTCAAAGCAAGTTTTCTACCTAGAAAAAGTTCATAAGGGGTCTTGTAGTGAGGCTTGTTTAACTATACTCTAGTTTTGGACCATAACAAGCAAGTATTAACTACCCTCAGGCCCCAAAAGTTGTAGGCCAATTTTAAATCAGCTAACATAGTCCTAGCAACCTCTATTAGTGTCCTATTTTTCCTTTCAGCTACTCCATTTTGTTGTGGAGTCCTAGCAACACTAAATTCTCTCTTAATACCATTCATTTCACATAACTGATTCATGGCCCTATTCTTGAATTCAGTCTCATTGTCATATCTAATCACTTTCACCCTAAGGTCTATTAGATTATCTATGCCTGATATGAATGTTTTAAGGATTTCATTAGTTTTATCCTTAGTGGCTAAAAAAAACCCAACTAAACCTACTAAAATCATATGTGACAACTGTTGGGATTCTAGATTTGATGAGACAAAATAAATAAAAAAATGAAACATAAGGACTAAATCTAGCAAATCAGAATTCTACAAGCTGGTGGAGAATTATGAAGATTGTCCAAAGTTTACAAGATAAGATTAGGAAAGATATTTAATTAGTTTAAATAGTTTCTATCATATTAATGAAAGTATTTAATTATTTAAAATAGTTTGCCTTATCATAATTAGAAAGTATTTAATTAGTTTAAATAGTTTCCTTATCTATTAATTTACTTCCTTTGTAAGTCATGATCTCTCCCTATATAAATAGATCATGTCACAATTGCTTAAGTTGAAGTTAGAAACTGAAAAAGACAGTACTATGGCTTTGGAACTGATTAGATTTGTCAAGAAGCAGATTGCAGAGTTAGAACCTGAAGACTCTGATGGAGATGAGAAGGATCTTTGAGTGTTGGTTCTAAGACCACACAACAAATGGTCATCAGTTCACCATGCTTAACAGGCATAAGAACTGGCTAGTCCATAAGCAAACGGCTTGTGGTAAAGACTTCTCAAATCCGTTTATGGTTGACAATTTACCAAAAATTGTAGGGTTTTCAACTCACCTTGCTTCATGGTTAAGAGTTGGCTAGTCCAGGATCAAACAGTTCCTGGTAAAGACTAATCAAATCTGTTGATAGCTGATAGTTTGCTAAAAACTATATGGTTATCAATGCACCATGTTATGGCAATGAAGCATTGACTAGTCCAAAAGCAAACGGCTTTTGGTAAAGACAAGTCAAATCCGTTGATAGTTGGTAGTTTACTCAAAACTACAAGGTAATCAATTCACCTTGTTGTTTACAATGAAGAATTGGCTATCCCAGAGCAAACGGCTACTGGTAAAGGAATACCAAATCCGTTAATGGCTGGTAGTTTGCCAAAAACTATAAAGCCAACTGAGTTGGATGTTGCTGTGTTGCTGAAAAGACAAGTTGCTGATGAAGATGGATAGCTGAAGATATAAAAAATTATTAAAGATCAAGATCAAGATTTGACAAAGTGTTTGGATACATCCTCCAAGAGCTTAAGAAGAATAAACTGAAGAAACATGAAGTTAAACAAGTTCAACAATCATGTTTAGGGGAGGATTGTTGGGAATTATGCATTCCTGACTTAGTACCGTTAGTTATATTAGTTAGTACCGATAGTTGTAATTAGTACTGACAGTACAAAATAGTTAGTACTGATCAGTTAGTTAGTACTGATAGTATAAAATAGTTAGTACCGTTTAAGAGATATGCATGAGATATTATAGGAAAAGATATGCATTATCTTTTACGCGTTTTGTAAGTCTGTTAGGGTTTATCCTTGGTCTATAAAAGGAACCCTACGGCATTAGAGAAGATACATCTCATATACAATCTCATATCTCATAGTTAGTAATCTGTAATCGTTTTAGCAGATTAATACAAAAGTTTAGTTATCAATATTCATTGTTCTTCTTAGCATTATAAGTTAGTTTCCGCATAACTTATAGTGTTTATAGTCATTGTTTCTCCTGTAGTTTGTGTGGATCTATCCATATTGGCTACAACCCTTAACAAGGTAGAAAGATCTATATTCAAAGGGATCTACAAGTGGTATCAGAGCCTGTAGAGAAACTCTGAGTAAGAAGAACAAAAACCAGTTATAAACCTCTATCTTACAAAGCTATTCAATGGCTGGATCAGAAGATGATATTCCACCACCACCACCACCATCACAAACACCAACACAACAAACCCCTCACACTGTTTCAACCATCAAACTTCCTATTCTCAAGAAGGGAGAATATGACATATGGGCCATGAAAATGGAACATTATTTGGCCCATACAGACTATCCTATCTGGGAAGTTATTCAAAGAGGAAATGGTCCCGTGAGTGTCTCAACTGATACAAATGGTTTAATAAAGGTTCTGCCTCCCAAGACTGCAGAAGAAATTTTAGCCAGAGAAAGAGAAAGAAAAGCAAGGACCACTTTGCTTATGGCTTTACCAGAAGATCATCTTGCTAAATTTCATAAAATGACTGATGCTAAAGAAATATGGGAAGCTATCAAATCTAGATTTGGTGGAAATGATGAATCAAAGAAGATGCAGAAGTATATTCTAAAGCAACAGTTTAAAGGCTTCTTTGTATCAAACTCAGAAGGGCTACATAAAGGCTATGACAGGTTTCAGAGTCTTCTGAGTCAACTAGAGATTCATGGTGCAGGCGTCTCCACTGAAGATGCAAATCAGAAATTCCTTAGGTCTCTACCTTCTGCCTGGTCTCAAGTTTCCTTAATCATGAGGACCAAGCCAGGAGTGGACAGTCTTAGTTTTTATGATCTGTATAATAATCTTAGAGTCTTTAAGTCTGATGTTAAAGGCTTTACCGCATCATCCTCTAGCACGCAGAATGTGGCATTTGTTTCAGAGAACACTAGCAGTACTAATGATGTTAGTACCACTTATGATGTTTCTAATTCTTCTAGTCATAACTCACAATATGAACATCCTTCATCATACTCCTTACTTGCAAATCAATCCAGTTGCCCACAATTAGATCATGAAGATCTGAAACAACTTGATGAGTTTGATTTAGAAGAAATGAACTTGAAATGGCAAGTGGCCATGATTTCCATGAGAATGAAAAAGTTTTACAAAAAGAGAGGTAGAAAGCTACAATTTGATGCCAAGGAACCGATTGGTTTTGACAAAACCAAAGTCGAGTACTATAGTTGTCACAAGATAGGGCATTTTGCTAGAGAGTGCAGATCCAAGGGGAATCAAGATAGTAGGAGGAGAGATGCTTGGAATATTAGGAATAAGGATAAAGAAAATGGGAGGAGATCTGGTAAACAGGAAGACTCTAAAGCTTTGGTGACTCTTAATGGAGAAGGTATTGATTGGACCAGTCACTCAGAAGATGAACAAGAGAACTATGCTTTGATGGCTTGCAGCAGTTCAGGCTCAGACACAAAGGTAACTTCTTGTTCAAAAGAATGTAAAGAGTCTTATGCTAAACTTAAAAATTGTATGATGAACAGAGGGAACAACTTGGAGATGCCGGCATAGAAATACAGACATATACTCAAGCTTTAAAGAAAGTTGAAGCACAATTAGTTGCTCATCAACAAAGTCAACTTTGGTATGAGGAAAAGATAAGGTTTATGAAAATTGACTTAGATGATAAAACTGATGTCCTTACATACCATAAGAAACTATTGGCAGAAGCTAAAAAAGAAAAAGAAGAATTAAAAGCTAAAGTAGAAAAATGGCACAACTCTTCTAAAAATCTTAATATTTTGCTAAATAGTCAGATGAGTGCTAGGGATAAGGCTAGACTTGGGTATGGTGATCAAATGAATAAAGGTGTTTTAAGTTATGAAAATGAAGTTTTCCAAAGTGTGTTTGTCAGTAGGACAAGTGATATAGAAGATAGCTATGTGAATGATAGATATGCAGAGGGGATGCATGTAGTTCCCCCTCCAATGAAAGGGATCTACATCCCTTCTGGACCTGATAAAGAAATAGATGACTTACAATTACATATGGTCCAAAGCAATCTAAACCTAGTGAATATGATGCTAGGAGTAGTGACTTTAATACTTATGAATCTAATTGTAGTAAAAAATACATGAATCTATGCCTGAACCAGTTGTCAATGAACCCAAAGTAGTAAGTCAACCTAAAGTTTGGTCTGATGCTCCTATCATTGAGGAGTATGAGTCAGATAGTGAAGATTAATGTTAGCCTTAAAATATTGAGCCGAACTGGAAGTTCGTTCATTACGTGTATGAGTCTCGGTCATTTAATTAGTTAATGTTGTAATAGTATAATATCGGGAATCGGGCTCGATAGTTAATCTAATATTGTATATTTTTTGGGTTTAATCCCAAGCAAAACCCGAGCCCGAGTCCTAGTTAAATATCCCGCGCGTCACATTAAATGTGTAGGGGTATATATAGATATTTTTCTCTTAGAAAAATATCTCTTCTCATTTCCTAATAAATATCTTTTCTCTTTTTCTCTCATCTCTCTCTCTTCTTTCTCTCTCTAGAACAATTCACCTCTCTTTCTCATTTCTAGTTCTTGATCCGTGATTTATTCATGTTATGAAGTTATCTCTTTTCTTGGTTTGATTCGTGGTTTGTAATATGAAGTGAAAGTGTAAATTGGGTTCCTACAATTGGCATCAGAGCTACGTGTGGATTCGTGGTTGATTCTTGTGGTTCAATAAGATCAAATTCATGTGTCATTTGAAGTAAAAAAAAAATCAAACCTAGATTTTTGTGTTAGATGTGTGAATGTTTATGTTATTAAGCAAGGTCTAGGCATAAGGTAACTAATTGTGCAAGAGAAATCAAGTTAAAAGGTCAAAAAGGGTAATTTTTAGGCGATTTTTGATGGAAAAAGTCATATATTTCGTCGTTGCGTTTTGACTCTCTAGCAATTGTTCTTGGTTGTATTTTGACTAACTGGCAATATCATTGGTTGCGTTTTGATCAATGGTTGCGTTTTGATCTTGGTTGCGTTTTGATCATTGGTTGTGTTTTGATCAATGGTTGTGTTTTGATCAATGGTTGCGTTTTGATCTTGGTTGCGTTTTGATCAATGGTTGCGTTTTGATCATTGGTTGCGTTTTGATCATTGGTTTTGTTTTGATCAAAGGATTGCATTTTGGTTCATTGTGTTTTGATTGCAGGTTGCATTTTGAAGACATCATTGCGTTTTGACTAAGGAATACTCTACCCAATTTTTTATTTTGTTATGTTTTGACCAAATCTCAAGCTATGTTTTGACCAAATCTCAAGCTGCGTTTTGATTAAATGGTCATTGCGTTTTGATTCAAAAGTCATTGCGTTTTGGTGTTACTGCGTTTTGGTGTCACTGCTTTTTGATGTCGTTGCGTTTTGGTGTCACTGCATTTTGGTGTCACTGCGTTTTGGTGTCACTGCGTTTTGGTTAAAGATAGCACTGCGTTTTGTCTAGAAATCTTGTGTGAAGAAAAGGGTTTCAGTAAAACAGCCATAACTTTTGATTCGTAAGTCCGTTTCAGGCCCGTGACCTCTCAAATCGAAGAGAAAAACAAGACGGAAGCAGCTGTAACCAACCTTTACACTCGTTTACTATGAGTTATTGACATTTTTTCATTTTTTGTAATTTGTGTTCGTTTCAGTTTGGTGAGCCTATTTAAACAATCTGCTGTAACCCTAGCCAGAAAATTATCTGTTTTTATACAATTAAATCATTGGCCGCTGATTCCGAATCAAATCATTCACGGTTTTCTATTGATTTTGTAAAATCCCGTTAATTCATTTATCGGTTTTAATCATAGACGTGTAAAATCCCGTGAACATGAATTGCATACACAACCACAACTTCAATCACATCACATCCATTTAAGATCCAACAAAATTTTCACACTTCATAATTCACAATAAAATGGGAACAAAGGTTACTTCATCTTCGAGTTCAGTTTTAGAGGAACTAGAGATACAGAAACTGCAGATGCAAGCAAAGATTTTTAAAGAAAACTCCTTGAACAAATTAAATGCACTTAAATCAACCACTCAACTTCTCGAAAGACAGACTTTCTCTGGTTGTCTATTGTATCAACAAGCTTTTGCACAACTCTTTGGTGATAGTGTCAGAACCTTCAAGTTTCAGTTATCTCAACACATGAATAACTTAGAAACACTTCTCAATGAAGAAACACTTCACGAGATGGATTCCAAATCCGCTCTAAGTGTGATCAAAGTACAGTTTGAAAGGTTCATTAACTCTGACTTGTTAAAGCCTCTCGATATTTATTCAAGATCTTTTTCATCAGATCGAGAAGTAAGAGAAAACTTCAGAGATTACACTAAAATGACAGCTCAAACATTCAAGGAAACAATCATCCAGAACATGAACTCCATTGAGCAATGTATAATAGAAAGAGCAAGTCATGAGCAAGAGCTTAAGATGACGTTGAAAAAGTTGAGTGAAAGACAGTTGCAGATTCAACAGTGCAAGGTTCAAGAGGTTCAATCATCGGTTACAAGTTCAGGAGATGAAACAAGCAGTGGGATTGTATCAGATGAAGAGATTGATAAACAGAAATTGGAAGCACATTACAGTTACATGGCAAAGATTCAGGAGGTCTCACCTGAAGAATCCAGTTCTACTAGTCAGCCATTGGAACAGGTACAAAACCATGATGAAAATGATGTGTTTGCCAATGTGAGACGACATTCTGAGCAACCTGAATCCATTAACGACACATATGTTTTGGAGAAGGATGATAGCAATGTCATTCCTGATTCATCAAATATATGTACTAATGATAATCAGGTTGATCAAAATGCGGCTGAATGTGTTGATGAGCGTGCTGCGCTTGCTAATTTAATTGCTAATTTGACTCTTGATACGGAGGAAAACAAAACGGTATTAAAGCAATTAAAGAAAGCAAACGCATCATTGACTCAAGAATTGGAAAAGTGCAAAACTAACCTTGATGAAACCAATAGTGCTCTGGGGGAGGCTATTAGTTGTCGGGATAGTTGTCTGATTGCACTTCAGACCAAACAGACTGAGCTTGAGAAGTACACGGCCCTTAATGACCTAACGAGTGATTATAAAATACTTCAAAGAAAGTTAAATGAAAAGTTCTACTAATACGCCATTGAAACAGGTACAAAACAATGATGAAAAGAATGTGTTTGCCAATGAAAGACAACATTCTGAGAAAAAGATGACGTTGAAAAAGTTGAGTGAAAGACAGTTGCAGATTCAACAGTGCAAGGTTCAAGAGGTTCAATCATCGGTTACAAGTTCAGGAGATGAAACAAGCAGTGGGATTGTATCAGATGAAGAGATTGATAAACAGGAATTGGAAGCACATTACGGTTTTATGGCAAAGATTCAGGAAGTCTTACCTGCAGAATCAAGTTCTACTGATACGCCATTGGAACAGGTACAAAACAATGATGAAAAGAATGTGTTTGCCAATGAAAGACAACATTCTGAGAAACATGCTGCAGAATGTGCTGATGAGCATGCTGCGCTTGCTAATTTAATTGCAAATTTAACTCTTGATACTGAGGAAAACAAAACGATTTTAAAGCAATTAAAGAAAGCAAACGCATCATTGACTCAAGAATTGGAAAAGTGCAAAACTAACCTTGATGAAACCAATAGTGCTCTGGGGGAGGCTATTAGTTGTCGGGATAGTTGTCTGATTGCACTTCAGAACAAACAGAATGAGTTTGAGAAGTACAAAGCCTTTAATGACCGGACGATTGATTATGAAATTCTTCAAACAAAGTTAAATGAAACTCTAGGACTATTAGCTCTAAAAGACATTGAAATTAAAGAAGGTTTGAAAACTAAAGCCTATGAAATTTTAGTTCTCAATCAGAAACACGATGAATTAGTCAAAAAGAGTCTTTTAACAAGGTCACAACTGGAAGGTTATCTCAAAGAGAACACAAAGGTCATTTCGGATTTAAAGGTTAAGGAAGAAAAAGACATTGACACGATGATTGAAATGGACAAACAAATAAAGTTTTTAAATGAAATTCTTTATAAACGCAATCAGTCAATTCAGACCATTCACATGTTAGCACCCAAATGCGCAACGTATAATGGTAGATCAACCTTTGCTAATCCAAAGTACCTCAAGATAGCTCAATCTGAAAAGCCTCGTTTGTATGAGATCCCATATGATACTTCTGATCCTGCAAACAGATTTTGCCCCAATGGGGAAGAGACAGTGACTCTTGAAAAGGAGAGTAGATCAAAATTGGATAAAGACAAAGTGAAACCATATGATTACACATATCAAAACAGTCTTTATGAAACTTTCAAACCACCATCCAAAACCTATCTTGATCAGTTGGAACACGCTAAAACAGTTAGGAAGACAATGTGGAGAAAAACGTTTAACAGAACAAAACCAAACATTGCCAAAAATGTGTCCTTTCTACCCGTTTCTAAATCCATTAGTAAAAGTAGACAAGTTTATAACGAAATGACAAACAACTTCAATCATTTTAGAACAATTTGTGAACAAACTTGGTCTAATCATACTAATAGTGCATTTCCTAACCCAACTGCTAAGACTATGGAAGTTTTGATCAAAACCTTATTAATGCCTCTTTCAAACAAAACTATACTGGACAGTCATTGTTTTGTTCATGAACTAAAAACAGAAATGCATGACGATTTGGAGTACGTTAAATCCCTTGAAAAGGAGATTGACGAACTTGAATCAGAAAAGGCTGATTTTTCAAACATATATGATCTACTTCTCGAAGAGTGTGTGTCTAAAGATGTTACATGTTCATATTTGCATTCTCTGTCTGATTTAAATGCTAATACTGAATTGCAATGCTTATATCTTCATAAAGTCAAAGAATGTGAATGTCTTGCACAAAAGCTTTCGAAACAAACTGAATCTGTTAACAAAGAAGTTCATAATAATTTGTTAAAAAGTTTTTCTAAACTTGAAAAACACTCGATTTCTCTTGAAAGCTCAAATGCAAGACAAGAACATAGCAATAAGTGAGTTAAAGAAACTCATCGAGAACTGCAAGGGAAAGTCTGTGGAAACTCAGTTTAATAAACCATCTGTTGTTCGACAACCAAATGCTCAACGAATTCCAAAACCATCAGTTTTAGGAAAACCGACTCCTTTTTCAAATTCTCCTGAAATGAGAAGTTTTCAAACGAAACAGTCGGTTAATAAAACTAATGTGTCGGATGGTTTGTTTAAACAAGTCACTCAACAGAATTTGCCTCAGATTAGAAAACAAGCAGTTCGAAACACCAATGTGATTGCACCTGGCCCCTCTAGGAAT